>VVHJ01024504.1:12660-31813 GCA_015107715.1 Tylochromis polylepis
AATTTAAAAAAAAAAAAAACTTTTTCCCCCCCCCCCCCCCCCCGGGAACGGCAAGAACAGCACTAGTGTTGATGACTCCTACCTTGTTTAGGAGCTGTGGATGCTGTTCTCCCAGCTGGGACAGACACTGGATCATTTTGTGATGTTTGCGAGCCTGTAGGTGTGGCACCTGCTGCCTCCTTCTGAACTTCTGTGGTAGATGGAAACTCTGTAGCATCCTTCTGAATGTCTGTGAGAGCAGTGCACTTCAAATGCACTTTACTCAGTTCCTGTGCTCCTGCCTCTTCACACACTGAGTCCATTGGCTCACCTATAATGCAGGAAATCAATATTGCTTACACCAGATAGCACACTGTAAATCACCCTTCTCCTGCTGTTTTGAATTAGCACCCAATGCTAACTGTACTTTAAACCAGGGTGCAATTCGCCAGAGGGAATGGGCGCTTACTTGCCTGATCACTGACATAAGAATATGAAATTACTGAATTGCAGTCATGCACCAGGGCTGCTCTCTGTGACATCCTGCAGTTAAAAAGCCTTGCTATGAAGGAGTCTCTGTTGAAATGTTATGTGCACAGTTTGAGGGCTTTGCAACTGATGGTGCTCTTATGAGCTGATAGAGAGGAACAGCCATACTCCTGTGTAAAGCAATAAATCCTAATCTGCCTGCCGTTTGCAGCATCATTTATATTAAAACCTGTGGTCCATGAATACATTACAGAGTCAAGTCATTTTCACATATTTATTAACTTTCAAACTCAAGTCAAGTCTGCTGCTGATATCAGTAAATGAACAGGGATGCCTCCTCCCACATTCAGCGATTTTCAGTTGTGGGAGAGTTCTTTTTTAAAGCTGATAGCAATTTGTGCTGTTGTTATTACTTCATATGAAATACTGAAGTTAAATGGCATAGCTGCCCAAATAGTAAAGCCATCTTTCAAAAGCGAAAGGAGGATTTAATTGTGGCCAGTTAAAATAGCCTTTAACAGCCGGTATCATTGCGTGTGATTGGCTCAGCCGTGTCAGCAACAGAATATTGAGAATATTGTGCATATTAATTGCGTGTAAAAAATTAAAAAAAAAAAAAAAAAATATATATATATATATATATATATATATATATATATATATATATATATTAGTACAAAATTCTTTAAATGCTGTGGTTACATGTTTAAGTGCCATTTTTGTTTAGTTGAAGTTTATAGGTATTCTAATAAATGTTTTATTAACCACAGTAATAAATAAATACTCTTAACAGAAACTGCACAATGTATAGGACCACTCTGAGTCCTGAAATTTGTGTTTTTTCACAGACTGCACCCTGCTTCACACTACAAACTACAACACATATGCAGGTGCAGAGCGCTAACTGCTTAAAGAGTATTGCCATTTTTTCCATGAACTGTACACCAATAGAGACTATGAATTGATGTGTTAATACCTCATATATTATATACATACCCACACCATCTTCTTGCCCCTTTTGCAGTTCCCCTTTGGATATAAATCTGTTCATCTTCTTCAGGATTTTCTTGTGGGATTTGGAAGCCTGGAATTTCAGAGCGTGACATCTTGAGAGAGGATACAAGGCAAAGGTTATTGGTTGCTAAAGCAAACATTTAATTCAAGTATTTTTTCAACATAGATCAAACAACCCTTGCGTATTCTAGGTTTGTTGGTCTTGTCAGATCTTAAGTTACTTAAAGCAAGTAACTTAAAAGGAAATTTTGGTAGGCAAGTTAATAAAATTACCTGATAGTATACTGTGGACAGCATGTCTTCTGCATTATGGGTTTGTAAACATACTTCCCACTTCTGAAAATGAAAACATGGACAAGATTTTTTTGGGGAAAAAAGTATGACAAATAAACTATTTTTTTGGGGTTTTTTTTTTGAAGTAGCCACAACTCCATTTTTAAACCGAATTCAGAAGAAAAGGATTCAAATGGAAGTAGGAAGCCACTGGCTGAAACCAGAAAATAGCTACTTACCTTCTCCATCCTCGATCTATGAGGTCTTGGTAGTCTTGTACTGTCATGGTGTGGGACCACATCCCTACAATAAAAACAAAACAAAAAAATGTTATCAAATTGTTTCCTTCAAATGTGTAATTGATTTAAATATAATTTTATACATAGCGGCAATCGTAGGCAGTGTTATGCATGAAAAATCTCTTCACCTTAAGCCCAATCAGACTTAAGGTCAAAAAAGTGGTAACGCCTAAGCTCATAATACACTTTTTTTCTTTTTTTAAATTCACAAAAGGCGAATGGGAAGGGGAAGAAACTGTCAATGAGAGTGCACTTCTCTGTGTCTAAATTGATGATAAACTGAACCAGAAACAAGGAGAAAGAGTCAGGCTCTTCACAAGTGAGTAAAACCAAAAACAGCTGTTATAGGAGGTATGTATACAAACAAGGCACAGTTTGTCAAGAAGTTGAGAGACTTGTGGTAGGTCCACATTTTTGTTCCAGTTGAAAACACTGTCTCCAAAGGGTCATTCCCACAGTATTTTAAGGCCCCAATGGAAATATACAAATTTATCATTTGTAGCCAGACAAGATCCCTCTTCCCAGAGCTGAGGTCTGAGCTCTTCCTTTCAGCCTTCCTATCACTCTTGGAGCCTGCATAAACAAACCAAAACGTTAGCTTCTATTGCAAGGAAACAATCCTTTTAAATCTAACACAGCCAAGGTAATTAACTGTTAATAAGTTCACACAACACACACTACCCTCTCAGATGAGTATAATTTCCCATGTCCCAGAAAAATGGTGCTCAGAGTCCAAGCAACACTACTACACTAGTGAACCACAAAATGACAGATGAGTGTCCAACAGACACAGCGGCAAGTCTGCAGGTTTTCTTTGTGTCTGACACACATCACAACTTTTCACAGGACTCTCTGTAGTACTGTGAAAAACTAAGTACACCCTTATTGCTTCCATAGGATCTAGGATGAGAAGTAGCAGTCAGGTGCTGCTATACAAATCACTTGATTAAATGATCATCAGCAAGTGTGACCACCACTATAAAAGCAGAGGTTTGGGCAGTTTGCTTGTCTGGAGTGTTCAGGTGTGTGTTAACACAATGTCACAATTGTCCCAAAAGTGGAAGAAGTCCCAGCAAATTCATCCCAAAGTCAGAGAAAATGCAAACAACCAAGAGATACATCTCAAAGTCTGCAGCCCAAAGTCAGTTAACATGTTAAATGTTAAAGTTCATTACAGTACAGTTAGAAAACCACTGAACCCGTGTGGCTTGTTTGGAAAGGTCGCTAGGAGGAAGCCTCTTTTCTCTAAAGAGAATGGTGCAGCACAGCTCATGGCTGAAAAGTTGCATCTGGCCAAACCACAAGACTTCTGGACCAATGTCCTTTGGAATGATGAGACCCAAAGTGGAAATATCTGCCATAATGCATAATGCTACATTGGTGAAAACCAAATGACATATTAGCATAAACAGCTCATACCAGCTGTCAAGCACAGTGATGGAGGGGCTGTCTTGCAGTGGTGTTTGGGTTTTGTTTTGGGGGGTTTTTTTTGGGGGGGGGGGTAGTTCCACAGTACCTGGTCACCTTCCAGTCACTGAGCTGATCAAAAACTCCTCTGTATACTCAAGTATTCTAGAGCCAAATGTGAAGCCATCTACGTACCAGCTAAAAGTTGGCAGCAATTGAGTGAAGCAACAGGATAAGCACAGCAGCAAATCTACAGCAGAATGGCTGAAAAAGAAAAGAATCAAGGCGTTGCAGTGACCCAATTACAGTCCAGACCTCCTGATTCAAATGGTGTGGTGGGACCTTAAGAGAGCTGTGTATAAACTTCAGTGAAGTGAAGCAACATTGTAAAGAAGAATTCCTCCAAAACAACGTGAAAAGACTGAGAAGAAATTATATAATTTTTCTTAGAGAAAATGATTCCTTCAAGTTGCTGCTGCTATAATATGATGATTCTACAAGGTACTGAATCATGATGTGCCCTTAGTTTTTCACATGTCTGCATGAAGTTCCTGTGAAAACTTTCTAGACTATATGTCTATACAGCTGAATGACCATCATAAACAAACATGTGAACAGTATGTTAAAATCTTTGTTTTTTCTTATGTTGCATATTTCAAATCATTGTCCCCCCGTTACGTATATCTTCAATTACCTTATCTGTCAGTGATAAAATAAAGAGTATTAAAATTCACTCTATTTAAAACCCCAGAGAAATTATGCCTAAATGCAAAACACTTGGGGCCTACACATTTAATCTCTCAGATATTTATGGCCTATGACTGCAAAATGATCACGCCCTCTGAAATTGCAGAAATGTCACAGTCTCATGTACATATGCATCAAACCAATAATAGCACATAAAATGAACTTAAAAGGCTTTAAATTGTGCTGCTTAATTAACTCCTTTTTTATTTGAACATAATTAATACATGTCATCAAAAAGCCCTGCTAATTTGTTAGGCAGGAACCATGAGTCTAAAATACAAAGGAAGGATTCCACGTGCAGGCTGGATAAGAGTACAGTGGCTCACGGTACACCTGGAGAGTGTTTTCATCATTCACACCCGATCCCTTCTTCAGCCTTCACTCAGGCATGACAGACACAATAACACAGATGACAGCAGATGTGCTCTTGTTGTGTGGAGTTGCGTTTGATTTGTATCCTACAACGTTGTTGATAATATCACTGCACCAATCACACCAATGGAAAACATCGTATGAAGCACCTGTTCAGAAAAGTCTACAGTACAGACACACTGCTACTATATCACATAATCTATGCATCTACAGCATAAGCTTTTTCACATCTTTCCAGGAAAATAAAATAATGCCAGTGAGAATATAAAATGAGATAACGCTTGACCTGCATCCACTTCCAACCCTGTAACACTGTTACATAGTTACAAGAATTACACAGGTAGTAAAGTCTCCCTTTTTCACTCCAAGCTCTCATATCCATATGATGTAACAGGACAAGATTAACACTCTTATCTTAGATTAGACATCAGCTCTTGTCTGCAGGCGATGTGCCCAGTTGCTCATTGACTACATTGGGACCTGCCTGAACCCTGATTATAGTCAACCTGTCTCAGCCCTGCTCAGCTCAACTCAATGACACCAGTGTGTCTTCCTACCTTCTCACACAGTTTTAATTTTTATGTGAAACTCAGATCATTTAAAAAATTAAGAGTAAAATGAATCTCTGCATCATCGAGGCTCATTTTTACTAAATATTCCAAAATATAGCCACATGTCAGCATTTATGATTAGGCTGTTCAACTGGTACACTGTTACTCCCAACCAGAGAAGAGAGTTAGCAACAAAAAACAAAAAAAGTAATGCCAAGCACCATCGACATTACCTGTTACACCAAAACAAAATGTGAGAAAGTACTGTAACACATGCGCCGTTCACTGTCACTTACTGTATATTATGCGACTTTTAAACCCCCTAAAATATAAAATATCCTTGATTTCCTGGATTGTTTAAACCCAGCGTCACATCACGAATAACAAAAAAAAGAAAGCTGCACTTTCTAAGAGCAGCAGCCTTGCTTCTCCGTCCTGCTGTTTAAGAGACTACCTATTAGCTTGGTGCTACTGCAAGTCTACTGCTAACATGCTACGATTGCAGTGTTACACCCAAGTTAAACACTGTTGTCCTACAGAACACCATTAAACAATAACCTTAACTGATTTTATTCTACGAGCCTTCTTCCGTTTCCCAGAAAGCAAAAGCTGGGCTAGAAGCTAACAGCTAAAAACTGAGCTAGGTCAATAACCTTAAACCGATCTAAATTATGTTAGGCTAACGCTAAATAATATTTACACTCGCAGTGTGCGTACAGTCTGTGCAACGTACTAAAATACACTGACATTAGGGACCGCTACAGTGATTAAAAAAAAAAAAAAAAAAAATCAGCTAGCCGGCTATTCCAGAAAGTAGACGGAGCTAAGTCATTAGCACAAGCCAGTTCAGAGATCCCCGGCTAATCCCCGCACAGACACACATACATACACTTCATCCCAACTTACCACGAGAGAAGTTTCCCGTTTGGTTTTTACAGTAACCACAGCGGTAGCCATCTTCTCCACCGAAATATTCTACTATAGTGTAAGACTTATTTCCTGCCATCTTTATGATCTAGCAAGCTGACAGCTGAGACAGGTGACCGGGCAAGCCTTGCTCGACATCAAACCCCGCCCACAGCAAATACGTCACCAGTTCTGCGTAAAACACGTGGGAGCTCTGAAAAAGTGTTAAACAAGTAATGCTCTCAAATAATGAAATAGTTTTTGTTTTTTGGATCAAAATAAACATAATGCACTGCATTCTGTAGAAATGACTTTATAACTTCATATTTAAGAAGACAGAGGCAGGGGGAGATGAAGGCATGTTCAGAGGCAGCAAGAGAAGGAAAGCTAGGAATGTAGGAGTTAGAATAGGGATTTTAAATGCACGGACAATGACAGGTAAAACTGTTCTACCAGGTGTAGACAGGAAGATAAATGGAGGAAAGGTAATCTGAAAGTGTATGTGAACACTGTTGTGGAGATGAAGAGGGTGTGAGACAGGATTGTGAGTCTGAAGCTGAAAATTAAAAAGTGTGATGTTAACTGTTGCCAATGCATATCCAAGTGCATAACAAGTTGAGTGAAAGTGAAACTCTGAATGTAAGGTTTGGAGACAGTGGCACTGGAATAAAGACAAGTGGTGAAGCTGGAGGTGACAGATGAAAATGCTCAGATTTTCATTGACCAAGATATACAGATTTACAATCCTGTCTATCACTGTGACAGCTCAGGTTGAGAAGTTTAGAGAAGAAGGTCAAGATGGTTTGGACATGTGCAGAGGAGGGGTAGTGGACATACTGGACAAAAGATGCTGAAGATGCAGCACCCAGGTAAGAGGAAAAGAGGAAGCCCACAGACTAGGTTCATGGCTGTAGTGAAGTAAGACATGCAGAGGGTTGGTGTGACAGAAGAGGATACATGGGACAGGATGAGAGGGAGGCAGATGATCAGTTGTGGTGAGTCCTAACAGGAGTAATCAAAAGAAGATTATTTAAAAACTCAGTTCTATCCATTAAATAAAGTAATAACTAAAATCAGGCTATACACCAACAGATGCTTTCCCACTCTTGAATTAAACACAAAATAGTATGGATTAAGCAAACTAAAAGAAAAAGAAAAAAATATATATCAATAAAGACCTCGACGGGGGGGCAGAATCCACGTTAGCAGAGTTTTCAGCAAAGGCTTTGTGACAGATAAAATACAACAAGTCATAATTAAATAACTGTACACCATATTTATTAAATTATCTGTGCAAAGAGGAAAGACAGCAAAGTAAATCCAAAACAAGATCCTGCATAAACAAGACCAAGGGAGAGTTTGTATGTAGAAAAATAACTTAGAAAAATCACAGCTGGAACAATGATTTAGTTTGAAGCAATTACAAAAATGGCCTTTGAGTGAAAAGCGCTTTGTCCAGTCCAAAGTTCTGTTTTACTTTTACAGTTCTCTCATTTAGCCACCAGTCAATTTTCTTGGGTTTAAAATGGATTCATAGGTTCACAAAACCAGGATATTGGCTGCCTGATAAAAGTTGCCTCCATTCTTCCAACCACCAACAAAATGGACCTAAACAGGATTGTGAAGCAGCTTGTGAGTTGAAACGCTACAGACAGACAGACACAAACCTCTAAATAAACACTTGACTTTATGTTGTTCAGTGGGCATCTAACTGAAACTCTCCTGGGGCACGGGGATGTTTTCATGAAGGTATTTCATGCTGCCTTGCTCAGAGAAGTCAGCCACTGTGTGTCCCTCCCCTCGAAGGACCCACTTGGTGGTCAAAAGACCCTCTAAACCTACAGGTCCTCTGGCATGTATCCGTGCTGTACTGATACCAACCTCAGCTCCTGCAAAACAAACAAAGTAAAATTAAATACCTTGTTTTACTTTCAACACAGTGGTAGTTTAGGTTCACCTGAAAGTAAATACATACCAAGGCCAAAGCGGTAGCCATCAGCAAAGCGAGAGCTGGCGTTCCAGAATACACAGGCGCTGTCCACCTGCTGCAGAAACTGTTCGGCTGTTTCTTCATTCTCTGTAACAATGGCATCAGTGTGGGAGCTGCCATATTTGTGGATGTGGTCCACAGCTTCCTGCATGCTGTCAACCACCTCAATGCAGCATTCCAGGTCCCCATACTCTGTCCTCAGAGACTTGACTTCAGATGGGCTAAAAGTTAAATAGGATGCAAAGCGAGGACCAGCATGAATCTTTACCTGTGAGAAAGCAATAACCAATAGTTTGTTAAAGAATCAAAAACAAACAAATGTAATTTACTGTATTTATGGACCTGGGTAAAGTGTTAAATTCTCTTTCCAGAAATTCTGTTTTTCTCTTTCTAGACCTCATTCAAAGTGCATGCCCAAATAATCCTGTTTCTTACTTGCTCTGTTCTCAGCATGTCAATGATCTGGTCAAACAGAGGAGTACGTAGCAAATCTCTGTGAATAAGAAGAGTCTCCATGGCATTGCAGGCAGCAGGGTAGTCACATTTGGAGTCTTTGACTGGAAGGAAACAGTTTGTACAATCATTCAACAGTTCTGTTGATCTCCAACTAATTCTGCAACGTAATGAACACTTTAACCAGACCGTAGCAAAACCAGTCAGTTTGCATTAGTGATAACTTTAAGAGACTGGACCTAAATACAATTAAAAACCTACCGATATCAAGAGCTTTGTCAATGCTGGCATCAATGTCTATGTAGACGTGACAGATGCCCTCACTGTGGCCCAAAACAGGAATGCCCTTGGCTGCCCTCTGGATTTCCCGGACCAGCTGAGACGAGCCCCTTGGAATGATCAGGTCAATCATCTTGTCTAGTCTGCACAGATCCTCAACTTCCTCACGTGTGCTCACCTACAGCACAAATTCTTTTAGTTTATCACAACAAATAAAATACTACCAGGAAACTAAAATTATATTTCAATAATGATTTTCAGTCTCACCAATTGAATGGCGTCTGCTACACCATGAATGGAAAGGGCTTCTTGAGTGAGTTGATGTAGAATTTTGTTGGTGTTGGAAGCTTCTTTGCCACCTTTCAGGAGCAAAGCATTTCCGCTGGCAATTGCTAGTGCTGACACCTGAAGTACAGCATTTAAAATTTCACTCTTTTTGAACACATATAAAACCAAAGACTCTAAAAAAGTATATCAGACTGCCTAGAGATGGTCTGACCTGTGGCAGGCAATCAGGGCGTGACTCAAAGATGACCAGCAGGACACCGATGGGGACAGTGATCTGTTCTAGTTCTAGGTTGTTGGCCACTCTAGTCCTCCTCAGCACCCGGCCGACGCTGTTCCTGGAAGAAACAGCGAGCTGACGCAGGCCAATGGCAAGACTGTTCAGCTTGGCTGTTGACAGACTCAGGCGATTGATCAGAGGCTGGGACAGACGACCTATGAGAGTAACGTATGATAAAAATGCTGGCGCATCAATCAATAAAGAGGAAATATAAAAGTGTTGCCAAGCAGGAATAACTGCTTTGCCACGCTATGCTGCACAAAATGACTCCTGCCAAAAGAGACTACAATGGTATCTGAGTCACAGATCTACATTCAGGTGTGGATTAAGCTAATCCATGTGCCAGCTCTCTGCCTCTGTACCTAATGTTGTTGCTAGCGCCATGTCTTTCTTGTTTGCATTAAGAATTTCTTCTTTCTTCTCTGTAAGCAGCTCAGCAAGACAGCAGATGATCTCCCCTCTCTGGAAAAACAAACACATAGATGTGATCACAACTCAACTTGAACACAATTCAAAATTAATTGACACTACTGTCACTACGATGTAGAACTTGATTAATTTGGTGACCCTGTGCATCCTATTAGGATAATACCCTCCCCCCTTACCTGTTCAGGGAGCAGGGAGGCCAGAGTTCTGCCTGCATGTCGTGCCATCTCTGTCTGCTGCTCCACAGTTGGGCCTGGTGGTGTCAATAACATCAACATTAAGCATAAACACTCAAACCACAACAAAAAGATTAAAATGCTCTGTCTGAGTGGTTTTACCCAGTACCTGCAGGTTTCACTTCAGAGAAGAAGGTGCCAACTTTCTTCCCTTCCACAATGTCTGTGATGACGTGACCGGTGACTTTTGGATCTGTGCCATTGGCAATGATTACTGAGGTGCCACCCTGCAGTGCCCAGAGGGCTGCTTTCACCTGATCCACACAACATGATTTAGTGTAATGCAACACTTTCATTACTGAACCAACTCTGCCTCTTTATATACTGACATGAACTATTATCTGTCACACTGACCTTTGCTTCCATGCCGCCGATACCAACTCTGGATTTAGTCCCATATGTGATGGATTGTTGGTCTCCGGGATAGAATATATCAATGAGCTTGGCATCATCTGTTCCTGGCGGACTGTCGTATAAGCCTGAGGAAAAAATAAATCACACAGATATGGATATCTTCTGATTAACAAAAACGTGACCAGAAGCCTGTTTGTATAAAGTGTTCTGTTAATGTCTGACTACCTGATATTCATTAATGAATAAAAGCAAAGCATCAATGGCATATATGGCAGTTGCTATAATACTATGTATAATAATAATAATAAAGATTAGAATTATCAGTATAAATCGTTTTCATTTGTACAAATACAAAGAAATTGTTGATTTATTTGGTCATTTGTTTTCACTTCATGTATCTGGAAAACTAATGTTTTCATAAAGCTTTAGGTAACTGGTTCACATTTATTATACATAATGTACACATTTACACAAATAACATACTGGCCATTAATGTGAATTCTTAAACGCAAATTAAATAAAATATTATTTAAATAGTCATATCTGTACCTTGGACATCAGACAGGGCAATAAGTAGGTCTACTTTCATTTCAACAGCCAGCCGTGCAGCCAAGCTGTCGTTATCTTTGATGCTTATTACCTGAAACACAAACCAATATTTCATTAAGCCAAAAGCAAAAAACACTGTGCAGGTCAGTAACAACTTCAGTTGTTACTACATTACAAAAGCTTCCCTCTCTCACTCAGGTGAAAAGGAAACATTACATGCACAAACAGGTGTACCCACATTTACTCCCTGCAGGTCACTGTTGGGAACAGGGGGTGGAACAACAGCATCGTTTGTGTTAATTATCGGGACGATATTCATACGCAGCAGTTCATGTAGCGTGCTGTTCAGGTTCCGGCGCTTCTGTTCATCATGAAAGTCCAGATTGGTGACCAGAATCTAAGGAGGTGGAAAGAAATGTGAAGAAGTATGTCACATTTTAGTCGGTTGCTGTAGGTATTTTATTCTGTACCAAACGTCGAGTACATACTTGTGCAGTGCAGATGCTGTATTGGGTGAACATAGCTTCGTACAGCGCCATCAGACCGCTCTGCCCAGCAGCGGCACACGCTCTGGCTTCCAAAACTGGGACTGACTGAAAGACAGTGAGATTTAAACAAAGTTAACATGATTTAGAAGAAATAAATCAGAACACTGTTATACAGTCAATCTAAATTCCGTCTGTTAAAGCTTATTCACCATGTCTTTCAGCTGGTTCTGTCCAGAATGCAAAGCTTGCCTGACACTCTGAGACAGCAGTATCTCATGTCTCAGTCGCTGCTTCCCAAATGCTACTGCACCGCTCGTAACAATCATCATCTCCCTGCCTTGATTTTGTAGCATGGCCACCTGACAGCACACAGAAACAATAAAATTTAAGATCTCTTTTCACTGGAGCGGTCATTCCTCCATAAAAGAGAATTTGTATCACCATTATTACCTGCTCTACTATTGAAGCCAGTCGTCCCAGTGCCAGACCACATTCATCTCCACGCGTCACCACAGCGCTCCCAAGCTTCACTACAATGCGTTTGGCCTGCTTCAGCTCACTGCGGTGTGCAAAGGACTTCCCATGGGGTCGAGGGAGCGAGACTGTCAGGAATAAATAAAACAGTCACATTTTAACAGGCATAGGTAGCCGAGGAAGAACCAACACATATCAACGCAATTCTGAGATTTGTATACAAGCCAAGTATGATGAAGTACTTGGCTGATCACTTACATTTAGCCTGGGAAAAGGCTCTTATGTAGACTGGGCACACATTTGACTGCCGTGTTCTGAATGGCAGACAAGAGCAGGAAGCCAGCCTGGCAAACATGGCACTGAAAGTTCAGGACCACTGTGATGAGCACAGAAAGCAATGCATGGTTAGTCTAACAATGGAATAGCATCAAATTAAATAAGCAGTTTCTGGGTAAAACAAACAGGCTCGACGCCAACGTTTTAAATAGATAGATGGAGTTTTGCTGTCGCTTGAAAGCTCTGCATCATGTGTCTTCTTCTTATCGGTGCTGTGCGATATTTGGACTTGACACACTGACCCATTAAAGATTGTTTTGCACTAAGTTAGCTTAGAAAAATACCAGCAATAATAGGCAGGACAATAGACTGGGCGCTTTTCACTTGTATAACCTGTAATACATATGAACTAACTGCAGTCTGCATGGTTTGTGTATCAGACTATAGTAGCTACGTGTCGAGTACTTCTGTCAAAACATACCTAGGTTAGCTAATGTTAGCTAGCTTTAGCTGTTATGCCTCACTTGCCTCTGTTTTCGACAGAACAGGCGGAAGAGATTTTTTTTATAAAAGACTACTTACCCGGCGAGATGGAGACCTGGAAAACCAACCACAGCTTCACTTGTAAGTGCACGGCAAAATGAAGACACGTATTCAGTCAGAATCGCGGCGCTTCACTGCCACATCCACAGCCCACGTTGTTTGGGAAGTGCCGTAATGCTATTCACGAACGTCGTGTACGTAAAATATCAGGATACTTCAATGACGTAAGTAGATGGCTTACGCAAGAAAGTTTTAACGTACGGATGAGTTTTATTGGGGTATTTTTGTGAGCGAGCACGGGAAGCGCAAGTACAGAGACGCGGAGTGACAATGCTACACAGGCACTTCACACTGAAACGAAGATTAGGTTGTGTAAAGAGTACAAAACAGTTTTATCAAATGCACCATCTATATCACAGAGAATGCAGGCTTTTGCAATATATATTATGCTATTATTGTTATCTATAATTAGATAAGCATATTTTTAAAAGTAATGTCGTTTCTTCTAGGGACAATATAACATCGCAATCACATATTTTTAAAAAAGGAAACATTTTGTAATATAATTCCGACTATTAATAAGTGCGACTGTAAACAATGAATATCGCTGTTTTCAAGTTTTCGGACGTATTTCTTGACAAAATAAAACAAGCTTCGCTTAAGTACTCACGTGACTTCCGGGCGACTTCCCGGCTCTTTTTGTTCCCGGAAGAGCAAACACCCTATTGAGATCTCAAGTTGAGATTACTTTATCACACACCTATGCCTAAACTAAAGAAATTTCACACTAAACTGATTCCATTTTCCTGTCATTATTTATTAAATAGCCCTGCATTTTGGACTGATGACTTGTAATTTAATCAATTTCTTTGGAACTGTGCCAGTAATTTATGTATCAACCATTTGAATCTGCTACCAAAGCAAAAAAACTAAACAAACAATCTTTAGTAATGTGACACTAAGGCACGTGAGTGGCGTGTGTGTATGCCAGGACAGCCCTGTGAAACATTAATGAGCAGGACAGTCAGAAGCACAGTGCACACTGAGCCACCATAACAGCTGTACACAGAGCTATGGGGACCGTGGAGGAAACTTTGAAGTGTCCTGTGTGCCAGGATTTCTTCATTGATCCTGTGACGCTGCAGTGCGGACATGACTTCTGCCTCACCTGTATACAGGCTGTCTGGGAAACCGATGTGTCTGATGAAGGGCCTTTCTTCTGCCCAGAGTGTCAGATATTTCTCCCCTCTGACCTCACTCTGAAGGGAAATGCAGACCTTCAGACCAAAGTAAAGGAATTCACCACTAAGACGCTGTCAGCAGCAGAGCAACAAGCAGCAGCCTCAACTAGTGAAACTAAATCATCATCAGCTATCTGCTGTGACCACTGCATAGAGATGCCATCAGTAGCCATAAGAACCTGTCTGACTTGCGATGCCTCGCTGTGCCAGGCTCACGCCCTGCTCCACCAACAGAGGTCTGCTCTGAGGGAGCACACAGTGGTGGAGGTGACCAGTGATCCACTGTCTCTGAAGTGCAGGGAGCACCGCGATGAGCTTAAGCTCTTCTGTATGGATGAAAAGGTACCTGTGTGCTGTTTGTGTGTCCTGGTTGGCATGCACAAACATCACAAAGCCTCTCAACTGCACGAAGCCAAAGCAGACTTTAAGGTGATTATTATCATCTCTTTTCATTACTTGTGAGGAATATTTCTCTATTTCTCTATTCTCTCTTGTTGGTTTGGTTTGGTTGGGTTTTTTTTGTTTGTTTGTTTGTTTGTTTTACCAGAGGCATGTTGTATTTCTGTCTCTAGAGTATGCTGGAGACCACAATGAACCAGCTACTGAAGAGGAGAAGTGAAGCCGAACATGCCATCAAAGACCTGGAGTCACTGTATACACAAACAGTGGTACAACTAATACAGAAATCACACTCTTAAATTGCATTTTTAAAACTGACGGAAGCCATTCTTGTTTGTCTAACAATGCATTTATCTCATAGAAGTCTGCTGCAGAGTTTAGAGAGAGAATCTCAGACAAGTACAGCAGAATCCACGTCGTGCTGAATGGCGATGAGCGTCTGATGATGCAGATTATAGACGCAGAGGAGACATGCATGACAGAGTGGCTGGAGGCCCAGAGGAGCATCGTAGAGGCTCAGATCAAAGAGATAGATGCATTCAGAGCCTCCAGCAAATCACTTCTCCAGGAAACCAATGATCTGCGGTTCCTGCAGGTAGGTTTACATGATGTCAGTGTATTACCGTAATCAAAAGTGTTGCACAAATATAGCTCAGACGTTTCTGTTGTTTTCAAACAGCAAATCACATCCCAGAATCTTTGGTGAGTATATTGCTGAGTCTAGTTTGCAACCTGAAATTGCCCATTTGGGACATTAAAGCTTTACACTGCTCCATATCATTATTCACTGAGCCTTCCTGTGGTATGATTTTTGTTTTTATTTGCAGTGATCCCTTGGATTTTGCTCCAATCCAAGAAGTAAACAAGGATCTGTGTGACCCTGAGAAGCTGAGAACAGTAGAGAGGCTGGTGGATGAACTCTCGGTCGCTCTGTCCCAACATTTTCCACGAATGTGGTCATGTTAGTAAAGGTTGTTTTTTTTTGGCATTTTAAATCCAACTCTCATTATCTCTATAACTGTGTACTGAGTGAATATTTGTATTTGCAGACTTAAGTTCTCCTGTTCTAGACTTCAAAACAGCTCATCCAAAGCTGGAGTTATCCCAAGACAGAAAACAAGTGTACTGGAGACGCCAACCTTTCAGTGAAGGACAGAGCCCTCAGCCATATGACTCACAGTATAGCGTCCTTGCTCAGGAGAGTTTTACAAATGGCCAGCACTACTGGGAAGTCATTGTCCATGACAAGCCCTTCTGGATGATAGGTGTGACCACGGGGTCAGTCGATAAAAAAGCCAGTTTAAGCCAGAGTTCTTCCAGTCTGGGTGTAAATAACACATCTTGGTGCATCTACCACGGAGACGGACAGTACCTGGCGTGCCATGATACTCAGGAAAAGCAGCTGTCAGTTGGAAAGAGTGTCAGAAAGCTAGGCATACTGGCAAACCTCCAGAAGGGGGAGCTGTCATTCTATGATGCTGACGCTATGAAGCTGCTTCACTCCTTCTGTGTGCAGTGCACAGAACCTCTCTATCCCATTTTTAACCCATGCATTGATATGAATGGAGTCAACACACAGCCTCTTACCTTGTTTTGGATAAAGGACCCCTGGGATTGGCATACACGTGAGGAAAAAAGTGAACTCACAGGAAACATTTAACTGCCTACGTGGGATGCAGAGTCACTGATCAAATAATTATTAGTAATTCCATTTTCCATTTGTGCTCACATAAAATTGCATGGTGGAAATATCCAACATGCCGTACAAATTTAGGCTGTCAAAATGAATGACTAACACCAAGTTTCTGTGTGTAGCTTTGTAAAGCTACAACAGCATTCAACAAATACACCTACCTCTAACTTCTTGCTAAAATTAGGTTATATGATAATATATGAAAAGACACGTCTGCAGACATATCCGCACAGTGACTTTATAATGTCAAGACTAAAGTTATGTAATCATTGCAGCATTGCCGTTTCTGCAGTTGACATGTACGCTAAATATTTCATTAAGTGGTATCAAGTTCAAACAGTGCATTTGTTCTGTGGCAAAGTCGATCTCTTTCTGCAGCTTAGCAGCTCTCATGTGTGCCTTGATGCAGTTCAGAAAGTAAATGACCCGTGTGTAAACTGCTGGTTTGTTCTTTGTGCAACCGCCCTCTCAGCTCATCAGACCACGGAGGACACGCATGCCTTTAGTCTCACATGTCAGTGGCCCTACAGAGTTGTTGCCCTGCAGCAAACAATACACTGAGGTCAAATAACATGAACAGTAACACTATATGTCTACAAAAGATCAAGACACTTAACAGTCTGATTTACGCAATTCTTTGTGCATCACAATTTTGCTCATTGTGGATAAATGCCTTTCTGCAGAAGGAGAAGAAGTCTGAACGTTCACATTCAACACAATTCGAAAATATAGCTCTCTCTTTTTTTGTAAACAGTAACATTATGCACCCATCACAGGGTTTTGCTGCAAGTTCAGCCACCCTTGGGCCTGGTGAGGACATACAGGAACAACAGAGCACATCAGAAAGAAGAAGCATTTATTTGCATCATGTGATAATTCTGTCACAACCTTAAGACATTTTCAGTTCAGTGATCCAACTTGCCCCATGTTCCAGAGGAAACATGGTATAGCTACTTATATTGTGAGATTTTCTTTCCCATTCTTTGTTTCTTTCTTGCATTCCACACATATCCAGCCACTGAAACACACTGTGCTTAATTAATAAGGCAATTCAAGCCTTTGGGGTTTTTTTTCCATGCATGCATTATTTATGTTATAACAGGGGATTTCATGTTTTTCCAGCTTTCATGTGTAACTGATAAGACGCATTCAGCTAATGTGCAGTACATTTATGAATAGTTTGAATAGTCATATAATTTGATCACATTTTAGGAAAAGCGTACAGTGCGCAGTGGTTGGAGATCTGGCGGGCATATTAATGCGAAACAAAGGTTGCTCAAGGAATTGCTCCTTCAGTATTTGCCTTGATCCAGTCCAGGAAATGAGTGACCCGTGTGTAGACCCCAGGCTTGTTCTTCTTCCCACACTGGTCTCCCCAACTCACCACGCCGTAAACAACATTAACGTTGTTCTGCATACACGTCAGTGGTCCTCCAGAGTCCCCCTGAAACAAAAGTGTACAGCTGACTATATGCACTAACTACTGGAACTAATGTAATAACTTTCTGTAGATATGTTAGTAATGTACTTGTTATAACAGCATCAAACCATTAAATGTCCTAACCTGGCAGGAATCCACCCCTCCCTCCAGGTGGCCAGCACAGAACATGGAATTGCCCAGGATGTTCCCATAAACAGAACGATCAGAGCACTTTTCCTGGTTGATCAGCAGGACATTGGCCTCCAGCAGGTGGCTGGAACCATAATTAGCTGCAAAGATAATGTAGAAATATATTACCATATAATACATGCTGTCTGTAATTTCAGTGTGCTAGTAAAAATTACAAGTTTAAGTCTTTCCACCTTGGATGCCTAATAGGGGTAACCTTGCTTCTTTTTCCTGAACTGAGTGGTTTCTGTCATATTTCATGCCCACTTCCAGAACAAAATGAGTGGATATGCATCAAAAGTTAGTGAAGGTGATCTCTGCCTATAAAGCTAGCTAATGTTCTAATGGTCGTCTGACCACGTCTGCACTGATATATATTGAGGTGTCAAAACTTGTCATTAAGGGCACTTGGGAGGTCATCAAATGTTGAAAAAGAGTTAAAGCTTCATTTAAAATGGAAAATATTGAGTCAATTGTTTATCAAATAAGCCAAATAATGTAAATGAAAAATGGCAACCTTTTTGTAACTTTACATACATTGCTCAGTAGCACCCCATCCAGAAATTTTGCACTCTGTCCCATCAGGCAGTGGCACAACTGGTAGACAGGCTGTCTTCACAAACTGGGTCTCATTGGCACAAAAGCCAGGATTCCCACTCAGCTTCAACAAGCCTTTAGGAATACGTGTGAGATATAAATCTTACCACAAATTCAAAGAAAGAGCATCTGAACAAAATGACAGAGACATTTGAGACAAGTATCACCTATATCATTGTAAACAGCTTGTTGAGTCTCCCTGTAGTTTGGATTTTTAATGGCCCTTTCAACAGGTATGGTCTGAGCTCCGTGGTCTGGCTTACTCACTGAGAGACTTCCAGCAAGCACCTGCATGTCCTTGTTTGGTTCACTGTGCAAATAAAAACAAAAGAGTTCAGTCAAGATTACATTGTCTTAAGTGTAATCTGCCATCAATCGGGTTCTTCAACCTTGTAGCCTTACATGCAGTGTGCAGCTGTTAGCACCCAGCAACTTGCAATGAGAATTCCTCCACAGATGTGTCTGAATGGCTGAACGGAGCCCGCTGGCCTCACTTGCACAGAAACCTGCCAGGGTATAGCCCCTGGACTGACTTTAAGACCCCCAAAGATTCGGGTAAGAGCCTTTTTTGGCTGAGGTATGCCACAGGTGGCAAACTGTTTTGGTCCAGTAGTGGGAGTGACAGGTGTTGCAGAAGGGTGGATGGGCTTCCCAGTTAGTGGTATGGCAGTTGTTGGCAGCTTACCAGTAGGTTCTGGCTGCGGTGGTTTAGGCTGTGTCGGTTCTGGCTGTGGTGGTTTAGGTTGTGTCGGTTCTGGCTGCGGTGGTTTAGGCTGTGTTGGTTCTGGCTGCGGTGGTTTAGGCTGTGTTGGTTTAGGCTGTGTTGGTTTAGGCTGTGTTGGTTCTGGCTGCGGTGGTTTAGGCTGTGTCGGTTCTGGCTGTGTTGGTTTAGGCTGTGGTGGTTTAGGCTGTGTCGGTTCTGGCTGCGGTGGTTTAGGCTGTGT
>VVHJ01024507.1:9039-19396 GCA_015107715.1 Tylochromis polylepis
TTTGTTGGCGGGGGGGGGGGGGGGGGGGGGGGGGGGGGGGGGGGGGGGGGAGGAGCTGGAGTGATTAAACAGACTGCTACTCTTGTGTCAGGTGTCTGTCTGTGTGTGCCTGTGCATGCCAAATGCTTGTTTGCTGGATTGTGCGTACACTTGTGTAGCTTGTGTGTGTGCCATATTTTTTGTAACAAGCCCTACAATGTTGAAACAAACCCACACTAATTGGGAACTAATCCTGTGACACTTGTAGTAGTTGTGTTTGTATTTCTGTATCTATGTGTGTGTCAGCACGTGAAGTAAGATTGAAAGGTTCTCATCCTCACTTACTATCTTTGTCATGTTCTAATAATAACTTCACCATGAGCACTAAGATCATTTACAGAAATATTTAACACAGTATCTCTGAAAAGGTTTGTCTATGACACTTTCCGCACAGCTCAGTTTTCTCAATACATTTCAGCTCGCTTATGAGTCGCATGTCTTTATTTAATCTACATCTGCAGACATGCATAGACGCAGAGAAAGTGTTTGCATGCGTTGGCAGTTGGGTATCCCCCGATATGGTGCTGGGAATAATATAATTTTGCAAATTGCTTCCTACGTGATCCCTTTGTCTGTGCACACTAACGTGTGCTACTGTCCCTGTGAACATTCACCCTCCTGCGGCGCCTATTTATAACCCTGAGTAAACAAAATGGATACACAAGAGGAACTCTTGGGATGGGTACTTTTTCCCCCTCTAAGAAAGCTCTCGCCTGTCTGCAGGTTGTTGGGTACAACTGTATGCAGACCCATGTGGATGTGGCATTACATATGCTTTGACTGTGGACTACCCAGCAGAGATGATTTCATATAAAGAAGGAAATTGTCACTGTGGATGGATAAATATATTCTTTCGGTGTCTGAGGCAAGCTCTCAGTAGCTTGGTTTCTACCACCCAGTGCAACAGGCCCAACCATAGCTTAAGGTACTCATTATTTACTGTATATCTATCCATTTTCCAGCATCTGTGGTCTGTTGGCACACATTTGCCATTAGGAATCATTTCTCAGCCGAGCTGCACTTTCAAATAAGCCTTTCATCTTGATTAGTAGTATTTTAGATTGTTTGGCATAAATTTCCCTTCCCCCTGTGGTTTTAATGGGGCAATTGTTTTTGCGTGGGAGCAGGACCATGCTGCACTGAGTGGGTTATGTTTAGAAGACTTGCGGTTTAGCTGTAATTCTTTTCCTGCTGTCCACTCATAAAACACATGATCATGAGAAACGTTCAGCAGAGCGACTGCAACTGAAGCAACACTGAACTCGTGATTTTCTTTCAGTCACTTATTTCCATATTACTCAACTCTACTTGGAGGATGTCGAGGGAGCAAAGAAAATATGGTTTTAGTTTAAAGTGAATGCATTAACTTAATATAACAATATCTGAAGAAGTTTAACTGCATCACTTGTTTTGTTTTCTGTTATTTTGTGGATAACTTGTAATTGAAAAGATGCAAAGATAAAAATAGCAGATGACAGAGCAGCTTAGGCTAAATGTAGATGCTAGTTTCACAAATGAGTCCCTATTCCTTTTATGGAATTAAAAATTGACTAGAAAAATATATCTGTGTGTGTGCGTGTGTGTGTGTTTGGGAGGGGGGGTGTGCAAGACTACAACTCTTTAGTAAGCCCTGTGAGACTGGACAGAAGCGTTAGCATGTTTACGTTTGCTGCGTAAATGCTAATAAGCATGTTAGCACAAAACACAAAAGGTGATGGAAGTGTTATTAGTTTTTGCAGTGTATTTGGTCATAAAGTCAGGTAATCACTAAAAGGAATACAAATTATTCTGAGATTGAAATGAGTGGACCAGTTTGTAGACCATAGTTTTGAGCTGACATTGTTCTTCTAAACCCTATCCTATCAATGCTAAAAGAAGTATACTTTCTTTACCTGCAAGCTTTGGATTCCAAATATAAACATACTGACCCTCCGTGTCCCACTTGCAGACCAAGCTTCCTGTACTTCTACTGGGCCGTTCATCAGATTTAAGGCCAGGAGAGTTTGTGGTTGCTATTGGCAGCCCATTTTCCCTCCAGAATACAGTTACTACAGGAATTGTCAGCACTACTCAGCGAGGGGGCAGAGAGCTGGGCCTTCGCAACTCTGACATGGACTACATTCAAACTGATGCCATCATCAACGTAAATAAATAAAGCTGAATTATCATTTCTCACTGGATTTCTTTTTTCTGATTACTACAGATAAGTTATTTACCTTTTTGGTTCACAGTATGGGAACTCTGGAGGGCCTCTGGTCAATCTGGTAAGCCAGAATTATATATATATGTTTTTATGTTTCTACAATGCTTAAATAATATAAGTCACCATTTACAGTCACTGAGTTGAGGTTTACTGGCATAGGATGGTGAAGTGATTGGGATCAACACGTTGAAGGTGACGGCAGGCATCTCCTTCGCCATACCCTCAGACAAGATTCGACAGTTCCTGGCCGAGTCATACGACAGGCAGTCCAGAGGTATGAGCTCTCACTGACACATTATTAATGTTTTCATTTTACTGGCTCTCTTCAATCACTCTTGATATAGAAGCCAAGAGAGTTGGACCGAGATCTCAGTTAAATGAGCTATAATTCAGCTCCCTAGTTCACCAGTTTTTATGTTTTCATCTTTGTGTGATCTCTTGCGATATGTACACTATATTTAGAGCTTTGCCCAGCATTACCTAATAGAATTTTGACATTGCAATAAACTAAAAAGAAAACTCTGTGCCAATGCATATAGGTTTGTTTGTTTTTATTTTCTGCTTTTTGCCCTTTACATTGAGTAGTGTTTTATAAGAAATGTAATCCAGAAGTTCACCTATATAAAGCAGACTTCACCTGATCCATGCTAATCAAAAAAGAAAATGCAAGTTGGTGTTTTCAAAAGCTTTTATAGACCAGCACTATAATACATATATAGTAAGTATATATAATAATACAGCTATTCCTCTGACAGCAGTTGCCTGTCTGCACAAGTGTCCTGATATGTTGTTGAGAAATTGTTCTCCTTTCCTGGATGTGTGCAGCCCGCAGACCCAACCTGTCTCAGACATGTTCAGTAGGAGACATATCAGGACTAAATGCTTGCCAAGAAAGTGCGTGAATATGATCTTGATCCAGAAAATCCTGCACTACTCTGTCAGTGTGAGACATTGTTCTACTATTGTTCTACTAGCAGGGTGGGGTGCAAGTACAGGTTCAGACACCTCATCTCAGCATCTCTGTCCAGATTTCCACAAAGACCAATCAGATCAGAGTTGATGCTCTTATGGAGATGCAAGGCTGCAGCAATAACTCAGACATGCATGCCAGCATCCACCATACCAGCATCCCAGCCTTGGTCGCAGGTGCAGTATGGTGGCACTGATGACAATATTGCGCATATTCTGTTCTGAGGCCACTGGCTTGAGAATGCAATACACTGAACCAATTCTGAGGTGGACAAGTGAGTTTATGTAATTGTTTGATAAACAAATTACCAATCCCTCCACTAAGTAAAACCAGTGAACTGGAACAGAAAGCTACTCACAGATGATCTTTGGGTTTTCTAAATGATGTACTGAGAAATGGAGCTCATTCATTCAGATAAAAGGACTAGATGTTACAATCCCTGATAATGCATTGCTTCAAATGGATAACGTCCTGAGGGATGGCTACCATGAGGAAAGGCAGCTGAGATCTCCACCAGCAGGACACCTCGGCTGGCGAGGTGTCCTGCTGGTGGTGATGTACTGAGAAATGGATCTCAAACAAAGATTCAAAACATATTTCACAGCATAAAGCTTGCATTTCTTTTTTTCTTTATACCCTTTGAGTTGTTCACAGATTCGGCTATGTTTGAATCACTCTCTAGAAGTCCTGTTCTGACACTCACTTGTATTGCATGCTGGCTGTCCCTCACTTTGTCAAAACAGTGAACCTTCTAGTTGGATGAAAAGGACAAAGACACTGGGAGCCAAATCTGGCTCAAGTAGGTCTGGTGAAAGGTGAAGATTGTCTCAGTCCTTCTGAAAACCTGCTGTCTTTTCAATAAAGTGCATATGCTACAGTTTTGGGAAAGTCCCTGCCACTTTGTTTCCCCTTTGAGGCCCCAGGTTGTTGCAGTATAACTCCAACTTGACAGTCTTAGCCTCGAGGTCGAGCTGAATTCACAGTGCACATCACATCGAATGCTTGAAAAAATGATGAGGATTCCCCTGGTCACATTCCTTACCTAAAACACTGCCTTTGGGCAATGAAACTGCAGCCTCCAACACAGAAAAGTGCTGTTTGGTCTCTGGTTTGTAGCTGGAGACCCAGCTCCCATCACCAGTGATGCGCCTCAACATGTTTGATCACCATGGTGAAATCACAGGTGTGCACATACAAATGGTTATAACGGAACTTTTATAGAAGCATTCAGAAAAACTGTGTGTGTGGGGGGGGGTTCAATATGGTTCCTCAGTATGAGGTTAGAGGATAACTGAATACTCTATGTCCAGCCTTAGGGAGAACAGAAGCAAAGAAGAAGTATATTGGTGTGAGGATGATGACTCTCACTCCAGGGTAAGTTGCACACTATGTACACAGCCAGTGTGTTCAATCCCCAGAATGCAATAAATGAAACTCAGGTCACAGGGAATTGCAGCATTTTGTGTTTAACTCTCTCTCCTTTTTTCCTACTACTAGGCTAGCCAAAGAGCTGAAGACTCGACTCCGTGATTTCCCTGACATCACCTCGGGAGCTTATGTTATGGAGGTCATTGCAAAGACACCAGCTGCAATGTAAGCAATATATTATAAGTTTCCAAAGACACTGGCTCTGTAGAAGCTAACTTGATTTTAACTTTATGGATCTCAGTGAAGTGCAAATGGAGGTTCTCTCTGACTCTAGCTATGGGATATTGTCTTTGGCACGTAATACAATACATCTGCACTAAATTCACACAAGACTCTCATCGCTCTCTATGCAGCCGCTGCTCGCCTCTCGAAATACAAATAGATAGTATATTTCATTTCCTTTCTTAATTTTTTTTTTCAATAGTTTAACCATCAAGAGTGTGCACATATGCCCAGAGCTTCCTACATAGCTGTCCTACTAGGATGTGAATTCATGGCTCACTCCAGCATGCCTAGAGTGCCTGGCCCTCTAAAATATCCCCCTCCTCCCACAATCGCAGCCCACTCCAATCAGCCACCACCACAACTCCAGCAGAGTAGGGCGCGGGAGACGCTGAGGTCAGCTATTTCCTTCAAACCTCATGCAGGGAGGTTAGTAGCTGAACTGTGGTTTTCCTTCGCCTGCTCACCCATCCCACTATATAGTGGTCTGTCCTACAAGATTTCATCAGTTTTTACTCATTGCTTAAATCACCCAGCCTTTTGCATTATAACATTTCTGTGGTTCCTTGTATATTCTCTGTTTTGTTTTGTTTTTCCTAGGCTGTGCTTTTTCACTTTTGATCTCACTCTGTGTTGTATTGGTTTATGGACTTTGGAAATCTTGATCCTTCTGTAGGGAAGGGATTGTTTCTGTGGCGACCGAGTGCACTGAAATCCGAGTTTCAGCTGCGTTAATTGATGCTATTGCAAGTGACGGTGTGGTGGTCTGTTTACATGTGGCTATGATTAAGCAGCTGTTTTAAGAGTCTGCTTTTGATATCACTGCTGGTTACTGCCTTAGTCTGTGCGTGATCCCGGTTTTACTAGTTTGTTTTTTTCATTGGAAGTGTGCTTTTAGTCAGCGTGTTTTTATTTTTGTTATTCTCAAACCTGGCTGTGCTGTCAGTCAATCACTGTTGCTCTGTCATTAAAATTCTTAAACAGATGTTCATTTAAATGTCCACAGACCTGTAAACAACTCTACCAATAGTTGATTATGGCTATATAAAATGGAGAGTATTACACCTCTATATTTTCTTTCCACTGAAATCTAAAGAGGGAATTACAGTTAAACTACGTAAGAAGAGGTAGAAATTGTCATAAAACTAAGCCACTAATGTGTTAAGGCATCTACACCCATGAACATTTATTTCATTTGAACATACAGATTACTTTAATAGCTTAATTCATTCAAAAACATCACATATTTTCTTAAAATCTAACACAAACAGGAGTAAATGGTGCATTCTGATGCAGAATGATCGAAAATAAACATCAGTTCATATACGTGGAAATAAAGAATAAGAACCGATACAGAGAGAATACATGTTATCCAGTCAGTTCAGTGATTGGTATGGGATTTATTAATAATAGGATAAAACCTATGATTTTGCAGCATTTTGTGCTCTGTTCGTCAACATACAATGCGGAACCGATACAAAAAAAAAGTGTATACAGTGATAGAAGGTGACATGGAACAGCTGGACTTGATAAGCATCTAAATGTACACCTCCTCAGAGGCTAAAACTGTGCCAAGGTGTCATATAACTCAACTAGAATAGCCAGGCTCAGAAAACAAAGATTACTTTATCCTACTCGCACATGTTTTTCCATTTATGAACCCCTCAATCATCTTTTCTTCTTCTGTCCTCCAGCGCTGGACTTAAAGAGCATGATGTCATCATCTCAATCAACGGCCACAGGATTTCAACAGCAACCGATGTCAGCGCTGCCATCAAGAGAGATGACACCTTAAGAGTGGTTGTGCGCCGTGGCAATGAAGATGCCATCCTCACTGTTGTTCCCATTGAAATTGACCCTTGACCCTCCAGAAATCACACCACAGTTGCTGGAGCTAGCTTTTACTCATCACCAGTGGACCTCATATCGGAGGGGGTTTCTACTGACACACCCTCTCCCCGTGGCCAAAGGCCGGTGGTGCCTCAGATCCAGGAAAATTCTGGCATTGCCTTGAAAGGAATGACTGTACAGATGCTCTAAAAGCAGCGCTGTACTTTGTTTTCCCTGTGAGTTCTCACGTTTAGTCTTTAATGCTTTGATCAATGTTACTACTGTTTGTTCTCAAACATTAAAAAATAGTCATTGGCATAGTGTTTTCACTTGCTTTCTTGTTTGTTTGTTTTTTAATATGGACTTTTGCTCAGTCAGGCCAACTGCAATTTTAAGCAATTTTAAGCGACTTGCTGAGCAAATCACATTTGTAAAATTGTTGTTTTCTAAACTCCCTTTTTTAAAGTACTGTAGAAATACTTGGTTGTTTATGTGATGTATACTGGAGAAGAAAATAAAGGTTTTTTACCTCCATTTGATTTGACACTCTGCATACTGTCTTTTAGAAAATGCTCTTTCCAGCTCTCTTTCATTCAGTTTAATACACACGTAAATAAACACACACATTTGGAGAAGGACTGCACCCGGGATGATACTACAGTATTTTCTTTGTGTGTGTTCAGAGATGATTTAACCTTCTCTTGTGCGTATGCACACAGAAAGAGGGACACAGAGCCTGTTGGGATCTGGTTTAAATTTGCTTTTATTGCCTTCATATGGGCTTGATAGTGGTCTAGTGTGATTGTTGGGCCAGGGTCTCTGCAGGCTGACCTCAGAGACAGGAGTGCGAGCCAAACTGAGATCCGACCCATGACGCAGTGGTCACAGATGTGGGGCTCGCATAAATACATTTAATGTTTTGGTAGAGATTTTTGTTTACCACATAAATATTGGAGGAAGATAATGAAGTAAACCTCATGAGACCTACAACTGCAGCTTCAAGCTTAATAAAACAAAGTCTTTGACCAAAAAGTCAAACACACTGTCTGTTATGCTGCATGTATTAGAAGATAAAATTGCACTTCAACAGCTTTACGAGTAAGTCTAAATGACAGTGGAACATATTTTGGCGTTCAGTGGTCAGCTTCCTAGTTTTTACTTTTAAATTGCAGACCATGTGTCCAATATCTAGTGGAGCTTTACCTCTCCAATTCCCCAATTTTCCATTTACACAAAGCACATGGAAGCTATATTACAAAGTCATCCTTTCCCTATAATGTCAAGTAACCCAAAGGTGTATAACGCAATTAAACATTATTTAAATGACATAATGGACATTTTAATAAATTTGATAATGACATATACTACATATATAAGCACTAAGCAGTGTTGCTGCCATCTCGTGGATTTGTCTCAGTGTTGCAGTCTGTCGTTCTAGCTTAAAAATCCAACTTTGCTGTGAACATTTTGGACAGATGTTACACTCAGCATTGAAATTCAATGTCTGCATTTCACTTGGCGATGCCACAGGTTTGTGACTCACTTGCTCCAAGACTGCAAAACATTCAGAGATTACAGAATACATACGGTGCATTTGACTGAGCTGTAAAGTTTGCTTGTTAATGAAGTCATGACTGCCAGAGTGCCAAGACCTGAGCTCAGAACCATCAGTCAAACAGGGCATGGTTGTATTACCTCACCACCTCTGGGCTTTTGATGTAGACTGACTGTCTCCTTTCTGGCCCAAATACATACTAATGTTTGTATGTTTAACTGTGATTATGTTTCATCTATCAGCCCCTTAATGATCAACCGTGTTATCTTTGTCCAAATGTTGCAAAAATAATCACAGAAACAACATGACTAAACATTTGGTTTACATTCAACATTTGGCTCTAATAAACTAAAAAATATGGCAGTTGACACTTTACTGTTTATATCAGGAGATTAACTAGTGTGGCAGCTGTTTCCCAATCACAATATTATATTAACACTATTTCTGTTATTTACTTTTTTCATTAGATGAAATGGATGCGATCCATCTGAAATTAAAACATTTTAGATGGTTCCTGTGGGAAATTTGTGTCTTGCTGTTTCTGAACTGAGGCCAGCCATTTCCACAAAAGATTTTCACGCTTTTAAGGAGATGTTGTGAGGTTTGTTCTGGATGAGTAATGCTCATTTCAGTGTTGATACAGTTGGGACCACTTGGCCCTGAAGACCCAGGCTGTTTGGAACGAACTATGTATTCATTTGACACCATCTGTTCCCCAGGGTTGTGCCAGCGTGGGTGATCTATACATGATTTCTGTTTACAGTATGTTGGATGTGTTTGAAAATTCCCTCCACTGAGTATAGAACAATCAGATTTGGCAGCATACAACAACATTTATATTGATCGTGTAAGATGTTATGTTATGCTAAGAAAACAACCAGAAGAATTCAAGTAACATAACTTTACATTTTACCGTGTGTCTGATATGGAAATCAAGATAGAAATACTGTGCAAATCAGAATTCTTTTTGTTTGCATGTATTACCTTAAGTATCCTAATTTGAAGTGGTTACACAGATTGTTTTTCCTGGATTAAAGCATTGGCTCATTTAAATTTCTTTAAAAAAAATTTCTCACTTAAGTCTAAGTGTGTGTAGCCATCATGTGCCTTTTTGTTTGGGACATAATTGCAAGTGGCCCCATTAAAACACATCCTCAACACACCTAACTGTTACATTTGGGGTGCAAAAAATAAAATTAAAAATTAAAAAGGCTCAGTTGTACTGTGCAAAAGTGTTGAGCCACCACTCATTTCTTTGTAAGTTCTCCAGGCTATTTGAAGGTCTTTCAAACGTAAAAAAGGGAAGGGATCAACCAGTGTTGTCTCTACATATATTAGACAACTTTGCAAAGAAATAATTTTAAACTGTATCTTTAGGCATTTTGTTATGAGCAGCCAGTCACAAAAACATCTTTTGTTCACATTTTTTTTTCATAGAATCTGTGAAAAATGCGAAAGATAACACAGTTTGACAGGCATAAAATAGTATTTTTGAACCAGAAAGTTCATTTTTTTTCAAAGAGCTATTTGCTGAAAACTTGGCATATCTCAACATGATGTCCAGTGTGTCCTAAAAAATTGAGAAAGCTGAACAAGTGGAGGACAAAAGAAATGGCTGGCCTAAAAAACTATCTAAATTAAATGAACAGTGTCTGAAAGTCATGTCCTTAAGAAACAGGAAAAAATATATATGTAAAGACCTGACACAGCAGCCTGGCGGTGTTGATGATCTTGTCAAAATGTATCACATTATGAATGCAGATTTTGACCTGCCGTGCAATACCACCCGAAAAGCATCTGTTTAATGAAAAGGAACAGTTTAATTTTGCAGCATGAAAATAATCCAAACTCACTGCTAATGTAGTGAAAACATACCTGCATGGAAAAACACACAAATGTAAAGTGAGAAGTGGAATTTGACGACATTTGTACAGTATTGCATGTGCAAAGGGTTTCATTCGAAGGTCTTTTTGGAGATTAGACCCTTTTAAGCTGTTCACAGTATGTTTTATAATTTGAGTGGACCTATGCAAATATTAATTAGGCTTCTTTTTTTATTATTGCATCTGTTCTTTCCCGTAGAAAATCTATGGATATACCTAATGCCCAT
>VVHJ01024515.1:7041-21758 GCA_015107715.1 Tylochromis polylepis
TTTTTTGTTTTTTTTTTTTTATTTTTTTTTTTTTTTTTTGTCTTTTTTTTTTCTTTTTTTTTTGCTTCATTCAGAACTCCATAAAATTTGGTATGTCTGAGGCAGCGAGCATTGTTAGCGTCATCTCTAGTGAAGTGTTTTCTCACCATTGTCACTAAGGACAGAAATAGCAACACTGCACCATATTGACCACCGAAACCACACTTTGGTTTTGCCACTGTAACAGTAAGGCCTGCTAGAGGCCTTGCTCACACTTACTAAAGTAAAATTACATTCAATAATAACTATTTGCCCAACACAACATTTTGAGGAACCATTTCGCTACAGCTGTATTTCCCATATCAACACGTTTTAGTAGTAAAACCTCATTTGTAGCTAAATTAGTATCACAACTACATTGCTAAATTAAGAATTATTAACTTTATCAACAATTTTTTAAAAATAACTTTGGAAATAGTTCTATATTCTTTTTTAAGCAGTCAGGGGTTATATAAATTAGGTTATCATATGAGTACACAAATAAGCAAGTGAGTGACCAAAAAATGAGCGGTTAGGCATACTGTGACTTATCAAGGATCTAAACAGATATCTAAAAGAAAAGATGACGTTTCTGCATCACCCCATTCTCAGTACTTGTGTCATTGTGGTCGCACTATAAAAACTGCATGGCTCCATCACTGTCTTTTAGTAATATCTGCAGTTTAAGTTTACTCTTTTCTGTGCAATTATATACAGTATATACAGATGTGAAGAAGTCAGTTTTCATGGGACTCTGCAGTCGTGTCAAAAACTCGTGACTGAGTAACTTATAGAACCACCTTTAACAGCAATAGCTCTTTATGACTTTAATGACTTTATCAGTCTTTCACGTCATTGTGGAGGAATTTTCACTCAGTCGTCTTTACAATGTTGCTTCAGTTCATTGGACATTCGTTTATACTCAGCCTATTTAAGGTCCAGCATTTCAATCACCTTGATGCTTTTCTTTTTCAGACATTCTGTTGTAGAGTTGCTGCTGTACTTGGGATCATTGTCCCGTTGGGCAACACAGTTGCAGTTGGACAGATGACCTGACATTTGACTCAAGAAAACTTTGTGTACAGAGGAAGTCGTGGTCGACTCGGTGACTGCAAGGTGCACGGATCCCGTAGCTGCAAAGCAAGCCCAGATCATCACCCTGTGCTTTATTAGTAGTATTTGTGCTGATATGCTGGTACAAGGCCTTGTACATTTTGGCCAAACATCTCCCCTCTCCTCTCGTCCATCCAAAGGACATTGCTCCAGAAGTCTTGTGGTTTGTTCAGATGCACCTTAGCAAGCTTTAGCCACGCTGCCATGTTGTTTTGAGAGAAGAGGCTTTCTCCTAGCAACCCTTCCAAACAAGACGTACTTGTTCAGTATTTGCTAATTGTGCTGTCATGAACTTAAGGTTTAACATGTCTGGGCCTGCAGACTCTGAGCTGTGGCTCTTGGGGTTTTTTGTAATTTCTCTTCACATTGCACAGTCTGACCCTGGGCTGAATTTGCTGTGACGTCCACTTCTGGGAAGATTGCAGGATTATGTTAATGCACACCCAAAACTAGCAAACAAGGTACCAAACATTTATAGTAAAAAGCAGAATTTAGAGTCCTCTTTGAAACTGAGTACAAATATCATGTAGAATCAAATTAAAACATTAAGGTAACATGATTAGGTACACCAAATTTGGGTAGCTTTTTCTTTCCTTGTACACGTAAATATAATTTAGCTTCCAGAGAGAGACTCCAAAAAGATTTTTATTTGTTTTGTTCAACTGTATTTACTAATAGAATGTAATGACTCAGCCAACGTTTTCACAACGCAAAAAATTCATAGAGTAATGAATGGTTAAAAGAATGCAAAGAGGAAGCCTGAGTCACCACAATGATCGCTAATGTGAATGAGATTCACTGCATGACTCCACTGGCTTGAGTTAAACACACACACAGACACTTGCACTGCCAGTCTAGTTATTCCACTCGCTGCCATTTGAGAAGGATAGCTGCACTCTCAGCGCGATCCCACTGTGCCGGGCAGCTCAGGTGACTTTCAGGAAGTAATCCAGTAATAACAGCTGGTTAGCTGAAGGAATCATTGCAACTAGAAGATATACAGTGTAAAAATGGATATAGGAGGAAGCCACTATTTCATACTGTACAGTGTAATAAATTTAATGCATAGTATGTCTCATTGTACTTAGTGGAAACCAATCATCAGGGAACTTTACAATACCAGTGTAATTAAACCTCACAGAGACTCACTTATAACAAACAGCTTGCTGCTTTTCGAGATGTTGGAAATCCTTGTGTTTGGAGCCGTATTCCTGCACATGCTGGCTCTTATTTACTATTGACTGCGCCACATCTGTGCCACTTTCTACCAGCAGCCTGCCATTGAAACCCTTAAATATGTGCCATAATGGTGTTGGAAGATAATCTGGGCAAACTTTACTACAGTTTACTTTTCTTCTAGCTATTCTGCTCATTTCCAACCTTATTGGGGGGGTAGGCCTAAATAGCTTTCATTGTGGGTGTGATCAACCAGCGACTCAATCATGTGTCAGTAGACTGGCAGTGATATGCTGTTTATTAGCAGAAGTAAATGTGAGAATATGCCAAGCAGGGCTGCGGATTATTACTTTTTTTTTTTTTAATTCATTGATTGTTCATTTGTTCTATATAAAAACAAAAAAAAACCCACATCATCATTTCAAAGCCGAGAAATCATACAAAGTCCTTTATTGTCCAACCAACAGTCCAAGGGTCTCAACTGTGAGTGATACAGAAACATTAATCGAAAACATCTGAAAATCCGATGCATTAATTTTTACACAAACTGGACCCTTTCTGCTAATTTCCAGCTCCAGATTTTTATACTCGACTCTGCTTCAGTAGCTTTGCATGATTCCAGTGTTAAAATAATCCTTATTTATCTCATCTGTCTCAAACAAGCTGTTTTACCTCCTCTTCTTTTAAGTCAAACGAAAACTTTAAACAGCAGGTGGGAGAGTCCTCTGTCCTCGAGATGACCATATTAGGAGCCGACACTGGAACGAAGCGTTTAGAACAGTCTGAGACCTGAGCTAGTTTTAAATTCTCATCATTTTTGGTCGATTCCCTATTCTGTTTATTGACAAATAATTTCTAGACTAAAACACGAGTGGCACCTGTCAAACAGCGACAAAAGAGCAAGCGTGGCAATGAATGTGAATCCCGGCAGCATACAATTATGATACCAACAAACAGCGACATCTGCTCGTCTGTTTTGTGTTGCTTTCTGGGAAACATCAGATTCAAGCAAGCACGTATGGCACAGGACAGATGACTGTGAGAATACAGACATGAAAAGCTGCTTTTGTGATTCAATGAACATAAATGGCTAAAGCAATCAGTGGAAAATGTCCAGCCCAAGGAGAACTGAGGCTGTCCAGACCCACAAAGTTCTGAGGACAGTGGCTGGAACAGCAACTGTAGCCTAAAAACTGAGATGTGGTTCTGGAGAAGTGCTACAGTCCTACGTGCTACAAATATAATAACTATAAAGACTGATTGTTGTACTGAAGTCACACAGCAAGCCAAAATTTTTACTAAACACACACAGCTCTTTTCATATTAAAATACTTGCCCTGTTTGTTAGCTGGGGGCACCAGATCTCTATCAAAGACTAAAATACAATTTGCTCTTTCAAAGTCACCTGGTCAAAATTTTCCTGCAAGCTGGTTTCTTTGTAAACAGTGGAATGGTCCATATTCAAGGTGCTATGACACACTAGAAAATGTTTTGCTTGTAAACAGGAAACTGCACAGTAAAAACAACAGCGTCTATCAACAGCTGAGGCAAAGATGAATACCATTTCATCTGCTTACTGACATCTTCCTCAACAGCTGAGCTGCTTTAAATTTTAGCACACAGGGCCACTTCAGTCAGGTCAGCGTTCATTTTGTTTCTCTGCTACGCCGTCTTCTTTTCTCTTTGGTAGCCGTGTTTTTTATGAGGTCTGGATTTGAGTCTGAAAGCTGACTCGCTCTTCATAGACTCCCTTTTCCCTGCCGTGAGCTCCTCTCCACCCGGTTTCCACAGCAAAAGCTGCGCATCCTCCCCCCCGGTGAACAAGGCCTCCCCTGCTGCATCCCACAGGAAGCAGCGCACCGTGGAGCCGTGGCCGCCCTCCAGGCTCCTGAGCAAATGTAGACCCCTGGCGTCACACTCCATCAGGTGGAGGTCTCCGTTGTTCTTCCCGCCGACCACCAGCAGCTTTTGGGTGTCCTCTAGCCACCGCCCCCCCACCAGGTAATCCACACCTCGCCCGTCAGCCAGTGGAGTTAGGCTGCGAGCGTCGGGGGTGTTGAAGATGGTGAGAGGCTCATCTGTCTCCAGCTGGCCCAGATCCCACAGGTGCAGCCCCTCATCGTGGCTGAGGCACAGCAGCTGGGTGTAGTCGGCCCCAGACCAGCACACTGAGCTGGCTGACGAGTCGCTGTTGCAAGTGGCGAGCAGCGCCTCCTCCTCCGCCCCCCGGCTGAGGTCGAAAACATTAACAAGCCCATCTGTGGAGCCCGAAGCCAGGCGGTCTTTATCCCGGGGATGGAAGCACACCTGTGTGATGTCATCGCTGTGCGACTCAGAGTACACCCCAAGAAGCCCACCTGCCGGTTTCCTGGAATCCCAGAAAACGAGGAAGCTGTCCTCGCTGTCCACTTGCTCAGTGCCGGCACACAGGAGCGTATCGCTGCAGCTCAGGTCGAAGCTGCAGTAACAGTGTGATGGATCGCTGTTAAACTTCTGGGCCGCCTCCGTCCCGGGACGGCGGACGTCCCACACCCGGACCGTCCCGTCAGCAGAACCAGAGTACAGGAGGTCAGAGGAGGTGTGGCCAAACGTGACCCCGCAGAGCCGCCCGCTGTGGCCTTGATACTCTCCCACCTGCTTCAGAGTGTCCTTGTTGTGCAGGTGGATGGCGAAGTTGGAGCAGGACACCGCCAGAAGCCCACTCGTCTGCAAGGCAACATCCAGCAGGTAGGTGGGCTCCTCCGGACAGGACCGCCTAGCGATGGACAGAACTTTGAGCTTCTCCTCCAAACCCTCCATGGAAGCTCCACCTGATAAGATGGAATAATTAAAAAAGACACAGAAATCATTGATCAGATTGGGATCAACCTGCCTGCAACTCATGGGTTTTATAATCTAATACAGAGCTGAAGCCCTGACAGAGCTGCTTTTCTTCAACTGTGTAATAACCAGCAGTTCCACAGTGGTCTGAATGTGGCCATGTTTATTCATGTGGAAGGAGACTTGTCGGAACAGTTTCTCCCACTCACAGATAATTGTGAATATTCTTCTAAATTATGCAGCAATAACAGTGCTCCTACACCACAGTGTTATCAGTCTGTGTGTAGCTTCACTGGGGAAAATACAAAGTTGTTGGGTTTTTTTTTTCATATATCCTAAACTTTTTCTTTCTGAAACACCAAAGCAAAACTGATTACAAGTCAGCCTCCTACAACAACACTCAACTGCAAATTTATATTATCTAGCTCTTTCTTTATTTGCTACATACATACGCATATGAGAACACAGCTGATGATGTTTAATAAATCACCGAATGCAACTTTGTAATTCGGCCCCCAATTAAAACACTTAACCTCCATTGTTCAGGTTTTAGCATTAGCTCTAAACACGAGTATTAGAGATTTCAGAGTTTGGCGCTGGGGTCTGTCCTTCTGGAAAATACGAGCAGCAGTAGCTCCACTTTCATCGCTCATCACTGTGTATCAAATGTTATCGTGTCGCGTGCTGTTAAACCTTCCTACCTGCCACAAATGAAGGGAAATTCCCGGCGTGTTACACACTAGTGTTTGGACACGTCCGCCGACATTCTGGACACAACACAGCACAACACAACAGCCCACTGCCACGTTATTATAATAAAAGACTTCAGCGTTAAAGCTTTTAAAAACACGTAACTGCGTTCATTTCACTCAAAACCACGCATGGAGGAAGTGGTCTGTGTCACACTGTGTACCGTCCGGGTGGGAACGTTCTTCATGATATGGTTCCGCTCGTGTGTTTCGTACTTATTACTTTTTCATATTCTGTTTTGATATTTATTTTTTTAATATTTATTATGAATTTATTCCCCTCGCAGTGCACGTTATTATAACGTTGCTTGTGTTGCTAGTTTATATTTTATTATTTTAATACATTGAAAAATGTGGGAAATGTACAAAAGAAAAGAATTATCAAAAACATATATATTTACATTTCTTGATTTTTAATTTATCTCAATTAAAAATTGTGGACAAAATGTCTCTTCTCTCTGTCTTTAGAATTTAAAGGGCTTAATGTATCTCTGCAGTGAGTCAGCCAGTCTCACGGCTTGGATTTAATCAAAGAGAAGAACTGAGACATTATACTCAACAATTTACAGTTTTCATGAGGTCCTTAAACTGAGACTTGATTTATCATGCACCGGGATTTCGTCTAATTTACTTTGCAGAAGAAAGATTAATCAGCTGATTCAAGAAACAGAGCTGCCACACATCAGAAATATAAATCAAATATGTAAAACAACCTATGAAGCTTTGCAGTAATGTCTCTTATTATATTTTTCTTCATTTTAAAATCTTAAAAATAAAATCTGTTTGTTTCAAAAAGATGGCTTTTTGTTACAGACATACTTAAAAATGGGCAACAGAACAAGAAACTCAAAAATATCATCAAAACACAAAGACTTACTGTATTACAAAGGAACACTAAAGCTGATCTAGTTCTACTAGAAGAATTGCCTTAAAATGAAATAAATTCAGTTGTGATACCTGTGTTGTCCACCAGGTAGCAGCAGCAGCTCTCAGAGGTCTCAAACTGTTTGAGGCTTTCCAGCTGACCCAAATTTGACATTGGAGCCACACAGAAACAAATTAAAGAGAACATCAGTCCTTCAGGGGTGCTGGAGTGAGAAGAGAAGAGTGAAAGGAGAGTTTTTCCTTTTTATTATCTGTCATTTCAGACACCTCTCACACTGCTGATATGACTCACTCTTGTTAGGAAGTCTTTCATGTTTCTCAAAGCTCTTTATATAACCCCACCTTCCTCATATTTGCATCTTTTTCAGTTTGCATGTTTTTGTGGTCATTTAGTGTGTGTTCAGACTCACTGTGCATCACTTTATATTCTGTTTTTTGACACCGTGTCCACGTGCGGCACATTTTAGTCCTTTTGTGGCTCTTTGGTTCTCAAAAGTCATCTTTTCATAGTCATGTTTGTTTGCAGCTATTTTTTCATCTTTTTTGATGACTCTTTGTGGTAATTTCATGTCTCTGTTCTCACTTTTGGTGTCTCTATGGCTCTTTTGCACCTCTTTGGGCTTTTTTGTGTGTCTGCAACTTTAATTTGTTTGTGTTGTGAACATCAGTGTCTCCTGTTAACCTGGAGACAAATGAAGGACTGTCAGCAAAGGTTAACTAGAGTTTGAAGTGTGTGAAGTTTCTGCTGCTTTAGCCCAGACTGACAAACTCATCTTTCCCAGTAAAACATCCACAGAGCTTCAGCTGCAGTCTCGAGTACTGTCACTTTCAAAAGCAGAGGAAAAAAAGAAGTAAGTGAAAGTCTTTCATGTTCAGGCCAGTAGCTGGAGTTTCTCTTCCCTTCCTCAGCTGAGCAGCTTTGGCAGAACAAAGTGGAAAGCTGGTCCTCCTGTGACACACCACAGCTCTGCAGCAGGAGAAATGAACACGGAAGAGACTGCGTCATCAAAAAAAAATTTTAAAAAGCAGTCAAGTTCTAATGCAAATAGTCGCATGCAACAACCTGTTCGCATGTTCTTTCACACGTGGACTGAATTTGACCTGCTTCAGGATTACTGTCCTCACCAGCACAGGTTTTGCTTCGTGACTCTTCCTGGCTGAAGCTGCTGCAGTTTGGTGACAGATGAATCAGAGGTCTGTTAGTTTTTCCATCATGCCTCAAAGGAAAGCTGGCCTGACATTCACACACACACGCACACACAGACAAATCATTTATCCATGATAAAACAAAAAATACTGAGAGTTTGGGATGGCTGTATCCAAAGCATGTACAACCACTGAAGCTTCAGTGAAGCTTTGGAGAGCTAACATCACACAGAACAGTTTAAGTGGACCTGGATGAAATTTGTTGAAAATTTCTTTGAACACCTTTTATCAGTGGGCAGCTCAGTGGCACCGTGGTTAGCACTGCTGCCTCACAGCAAGAAGGCTTTAAGGTCAAATCCACCGTCTGGCCGGGGGACTGTCTGCGAGGGTTCACTCCGGCTTCCTCCCACGGACGTCCACCAGCTGAAGGTGGCCTGGCAGAGCATATGGTGATGTCCATGGGTTCTAGACTTCAGGCCAGGGGTCTCCGACTCCAGGCCTCAAGGGCCGGTGTCCTGCAGGTTTTATATATCACCCTGGGTCAACACACCTGAGTCAAATGATTAGTTCACTACCAGGCCTCTGGAGGACTTTAAGACATGTTGAGGAGGTCATTTAGCCATTTAAATCATCCGTGTTGGATCGAGGACACATCTAAAACCTGCAGGACACCGGCCCTCGAGGCCTGCAGTTGGAGACCCCTGCTTCAGGCAGTCACAGAGTTCAAAAGGATTCATTCAAGTATCAAAAACATTTGTTACATTTCAAATTATGTTAGTTTTCCCAATTAGTTTTGATTCTTTGACTATTATAAAATATCTGTAGTTGAAAACCAATGTAAAGTTTTGTAATACAAAAGTTTGGAAAACCCTTCAAATTAAAGTTCCAAGTGTGCACTTGAGTCACATCTTACTTGATTTAAAATCCACAATGGTGGTGTACAGAGGCAAAACTACAAACACATATATATTTGTAAACCTAACTGTATGTGTGTTCATAACATATTACATTAGTTCCATCCTTAGAGGAAGATTTAACCAGATTAAACATATAAGAGTTGAGTTTTCAAGGTCTCACATGGCTGTGGGTGCACCAGTGAAAATAATGACACATGTCCAAGGCCAGACCTCCAGAATAATTAATAACATTTTTTAAAGTGAGAAAGATTCAGTAAGAACAAACTTTCAAATGGTTTTACATTCAAGTGTCCAAAACTCCACACGCACACTGATGTTTGCTGACTGGCATTTTGCTCCTTTCATTCTGCACTCTGTCACTGCAGGTAATAACTGGGGACAAGCAGGCACATTATTTGATTTTCTCATTTATTATTCTCAGTTAATTCACACCGACAGAAATAAGCCACATTTTCAATCACAGATGAAAACCAACAACAAAGCCCTGCAGAAACATGAACAAAATACTGTGAAAGTGAGTGAGACCTCACAAATAAAGAAGCAGGAATCATGAAGGGTTTGATTACAAACTGAAAACTCTGACAGGAGTTCACCTTATCTCTCCGCTCTCTGACTGCGATATGGAATGAAAGCCGTGAATTATCAGGGAGAAAAAGGCAAATTCATTTCTGCGAAGCAAACTAAATCAAATATGTGGACTTAAAAACAAAGACAGCAACTAAAAAGCAAAAGTAGGGGCAGTCTAAAATATTAAAAACTGTTCTTGTTTTTTTTTTTATAAACAGGAAACTTCTCATTATCCCATATTTATATACATCTACAAAGTGCAAGAGGCAACATGACGGCACAGAGCTGAGGACAGAGGAAGGCACTGACGTGTAGGGCAGAGTTTAGCTACACAGTTTAAATACTGCATATTTGGTCAAGAAAGACTTTTTTTCCTCTGAGATCCAGTATTTAGAAAAAAAAAAATAGAAATCAAATCTCCATCTTGTGAGTTGACAAAGCAGAGCTGGCTGCTCCAAACCAATCACTGAACAGATTTAGGAATGCCTTAAAAACATATTTTTAACTATTGCATTACAAGAACTAAAGTTATCATAATAATAAATTAGGATAAATTTGACAAGCTTATTGTGTTATTACAGTATACAGACTTTGGTGACTCTGTCCATCCATCTCCTAACGAGATTATAAATAATAAAGAAATTCTGTAATTCAGCCATATCATACCACAGAAAATAACACAGATTATAGTTTATATAATCTATATATTTTTGACCGATAAATTTAGGATTTCAAAAATATATTAATGTACCGAAACAATATCAACAAAACATCAGGATTACAACAAACCAAAATCACAATTATGATTATATAAAAACAAAACAAAGCCAAACAAAACTGGATGATGCATTTTAAAGGTGTTGTACCAAATACACATCTTTAAGTTTAAAAGCCATATAATTAGGCTCGTCAAACATCACGAGGCCAGCCCTGCTTTGACTCCACAAACATCCACAGGTGGAATCCAGTCTCCAAACACAAAGACAGGAACACATGGCGGCTGTATCACAGCGAGGCGTGTCACGAAGTTCAGCTTCATCTCCTTTATCGATGTGCAAGGGAAATGTCCTTAAATATCACAGATGACAAATGTTGCTTTATCACCGACTTCTTGCAGTTTGAGCTTCTGCCCGTCACTCACACAAACTCAGCTCGGCTACAGGATTAACACAAGTTGGGTTTTGTCATTGAAATAGAAATGAACGTCTCTTTTCTCTGGAACAGAGACAGAACCGCATGCCCAAACACATGCACAGAAAGTCAAGAAATATACAAACGCTCCAACAAACATATTTGTGCACGAGGCAAGGCCACAGGAAGTGAAACGAGCCAGGCGGCTGACAAATGCAGAGGGTAAGCTGGTCCATTTGGTTTTGATGAGTCGGTTAATTAGTGGCAAATCTGCAGCTGGATTAAGTTAAAATACTGAACTACGTGTGAACATCCTTCAGAATTAAACAAATACAATCAGCAAAGTATGAGGAGCTCTCATCACATTATCATTTCAGGCAGAAGTAGTCGAGTACAGAAAAACAATAAGATGTAATTCTCAAACGAACCACAGAAAATTGTGGTACCCAGGGACAGTTAAGGTCACTTATGAAGGGAGGACTCCAGATGTTTGCTGGTCTAAGCTGCTAAACTGGGAAATTTCTCTGCTACTGCACAGATGTCTGTAAATGGCTGAATCTTACTTACGTTAGCTATCAGGCGCTAATGTAAGTAAACTGCATCTACTCACTATAACGGTCACTAGTCATAGTGTTTGCCAACCAACCAACCAACCACAAGACGACAAATCAAAGGAAACTATCGATCAGACTGCATTCAGGACCAGCTCCACCTTTTTTTGTTTTGCCTGGCTCGGAGGGGGAACAGTGCATTCTGGGAACAGTGCATTTATTTTAAGAGAGTACCGTACACAAAAATAAAATAAATAAATCAGCGTGGCAAAAAAAAAAAAGAATTAAAAAAATTAAGACTACAGAAATGTTTGTCAACAGCAGCATCCTGCTGGGAGAGAAACTTTTTTTTTTTTTTTTAATGCCTTTAACCAAGGCACACTAGAGACACAGCTGATAGAAACAGTGATTAATGTGAAGCAGGCATCTGTGCTCCTGGCCTCAGTGCTTACTGGCTGCAGAGGACAAACAGGACAACAGCTTTCTGAGTGATGTAGGACCTTAACCTACACACGCCCAACTGGGAAACCTGAACCTTTCCTCATTTATCCAGCTGCTGATCAAGCTTTGGATTGTGTCTGGGGCAAAGACTGTCCACTAGGCCGGAGTTCTGGAGCTTTCAATCTTACTCAGAAAGCTTCAGAAGAGCTAACAGAATCATCTGCCGTTTCCAAAATCCTCAGCTTGAGTTAATATGGTTGATTGCTCAGAAAAATATAAACCTCTACTCCAATATCTGCCAAACAGGCTAGTGTGAGAGTACTGACAAAGTCATGTCTGGGTTACGGTTTGTCTCACAGCAGCAGCAGCAGCTTTGGTCTGTTCAGGTTAGAGTCTGGTTTAGTGGTCCAAAGAGGCTTTATTAATCAACTAATTAACCAATTAATCACTGTGGCTCAGCTGTGGTGTGGAGGAGACAAAGTTTGGGTAAGAGTCTGCATGGAAGCTTTTTTTTTTCCATTGCAAATGTTACTATAAAAGAGAGAGATCTATAACCTGTGCTTTTTAACAAGTTTTCCATCACCAGAGAGTGTTACGATAATAGATTCTGCTCTAATATCTTATCAAGCTAAATTTGAATCAAATAGTTCTTTCAAAATGGAAAAAAAAAAACACAGCAAAAGCTCAAAACACATGCAAAACACAACGGACGTGCTTTTGAGGAGAAAATAATGTGACGGATGGAAGTGATAACCTGATAGTAAACAGCGGATAGCAAACATGTATGTGCAGTATTACAGAATCGTGCAAAGCACATAGTAAAACACACAGTACTTTACATCTTCTTCTCCACGTTATACAACACCTCTGCTTCTTTTTAGCACCTCGGTGCAAAACTTGTCATTATTTGGTTACTGTCACATCTGTAGCTGTTCCGTCACGCTATTGCCTCCCCAGAAGCACTTCTGTTGTGATTTGTGCGATTTCTTTTTTACTTCCATTGCATTTTGTTCAACTTCTGTTGTGTTTAGTGTGCTTTTTGGATTGTTTTTCTATTTGCTGGCGTTTCCTTGCGTGGCAGTGCATTTGACTTCTCAGGGCAACTATGCATTTGATTACTTTTGTCAAAGGCACTTAAAAAGTTCACGTTCACTCCGCTTTTCCGGAGCAATTTTGTGTTCAAAATTTGAAGACAAAATTTTTCTACATTTATAGAATCAAGCATCAAATTCATGCATGAAAAACAGTGAATAATGTTGCACTTGCAGTCAAATACTTTCTAATATTTTTAGAATGAGCCTGTTGCACACAAAAAGTTGTCGATGGAGTTTCAATTTTAGAAACATGAGAAAACTTTCATTCTGGCCTTTTCTTTCTTTTTTGTTTTCAAGAGCGTCTTCCCTCCGGACAGTTGGTTTATCTCCACCACCACCTCCTCCCACCTGACACCAGCAAATGAACCTCAGCTCAGAACAGGAAGTGGATGTCAGCCAACATCTCTAATAGGAAGCAAGTTTACAGTGTTTAAAAAGAAAAATTTAAAGGCTGAGCCAAGTGTACAGATTCAAGTCATTCTTAGAGAACAAAATAAAACCATTAAAACCCTCTGTGTATATTTCCCAAACAAAGCGATGCTTTCTCCTTTCCTCTCCTTACAGTATGTGCCTGGTATTTGTTTTTCCTCCCATGGGCTTGCAGGAATAGCAGTCAAACTCAGAACACAAATAGTGGGGAAAGCCCTTTAAGAAAACACAATCTAACCTCCTGAAAAAACAATGTGACTGAATTCTCAGACATCAGACACGTAACAACAAATCAAAAATTTAAATCAAACTGGTGTCCTCTCCACAGGCAGGGGGTTCAGAGGTTAAAGACTAAATGTTCTGCATCAGGACGACCTCCGATCCAGTACAGGAACACAGGAATCATAAGATGAAAGGTCTCTTATTGCTTTGAGAATTGAGACGAAGGAGAGAATAATCAAACAGAAACATTAAGAGGCTACCAGACAAAGAACCACACAAAGTTTCAACACGGACACTGAGCTCAAACGACAACATTCTTTAAACTAGTGAAACTGAGCACTTAATTTACAACCCAAACTCATTCTGCCATTGATCCATCGGGATATCTGACTAAACCACCCCCAATGCTGCAGCTTCTCTATTAGAAGGCTTTCTATTTTATTTATTTATTTACTCATCATGTGCCTGGATATCTTTGGCTTTCAGACTGTTAGTGAGACTTACTAAGTCTTTTTATTTTCACCATTTTCTGTCGGGCTTTTGAAGATTCATCATTCACTGTCACAAACACTGACTTGAGTTGCTGGAATAATTTAAGTTTTCCTCAAAAAAAAAAAATACTTCTATGGTTCTTTGCCTGAGCTCTTAAAAACAACATCAGTCATAACAATGCAAATACTAACACACATCATCTATTAGTGGTCATGACCTGCGCTTTTAGTCTTCTAGAGGCCACTGTTGAAATGCTTTTTTGAATTAGAGGAGTGACTGTCCAACTCTGAAAGTGTCAAACCATCATCTGTCTGGATTTTACTCTTAAATAAATCTAAAGAACAAAGAGATATCGCTCCTGAACTGATAACAGTCTAAGCCAGTTTTACCAGATTTTCCCTCGCTCAGGATTCACCCGTCTTTAAAAGTAACCTGAGCCAACAAAAACAAAAAATCTGATAAAAACTCTACATCCAGATCAGCAATCAGGCTTTAATGTACCTTCATCAGTCCCAAACCCAGCAACCTCCAGCTAGGGATTAGGCTGTGGATGAAAACAAGTAGCAAAACTGATCTGATGACAGAATTTAGGTTTTTAAATCACTTTGACTGACCACCCACTCAAGTAACATCCAATCAGGAGAGCTGCATGTAGCTGAAGAGCAGCGGGACCAGGAAGAGCACGTTGAAGCCAACTGTCCCGTAGACGATGTAGCGGTAAGGCAGCTCCACCTCCATGTGCTGCCGGGCCATCCTCACGTCATCGGTGGGCACTCTGAACACTCTGCACACCAGCGGGATGGTGATGGCCTTCATCAGCGCCCGCGTGGCCAACAGCACCAGCACTCCCACAACGAGCCGCAGCATTACAACAGCCACCAGGCTGGGGCTAAGTGTGGGCATGCTGAGGGGAAGCTGGTCTGGTGTCAAGTCAGGCATCAGGCCCAGGTGGTAGTTGACATGGGA
>VVHJ01024524.1:1663-25192 GCA_015107715.1 Tylochromis polylepis
CCCCCGCTGACTTGATGTGGTTTCTAAGTGTACCTTTAATTTTTTTTAAGCAGTGTATATTACAGACACTAGGGTCAGTGTCACTACTGATAGCATGAGGCAATACCACCCTGAGCACACCTAAGCTCGTCTGATCTCAGAAGTTAAGAAAGACTTCTGGTCTGGTCAGTACTTGGATGAGAAACTACCTGGGAATACAGCTTGTAATTGTGGTAGCTGTGGGTCAGGTGGTAGAGTTGTGTCTAACTGAAAGATTGGTGAATAAATCTCTGGCTCCTCCTGTCCATGGCTCAAAGAATATTGAACACTGAGTTGCCCGGTGTCTGACTGAGAGAACTCACATTTGAGAAATTCTGCATTACGAAATAATTGCATAAATGTCCAGTGCAGAAAAATAAATCTAAATGTGTATACCTTTTTGTATTCTTTCCACTATTCTGAAAGAAGACATACTATGAAATCAAAATAACACAAAAACACTAATGGTAGTGTCTCACCTTAAGCAAGTTTTTGTGTAACTGGGAGAATATGTTAATTCTTCCTGTATCAACTGTGGCTATGTTATCACCATACAATTACAGTAAAATTTGCACACAGTTATAATGCAAACAAAACAGTAATCTTCAGTGGTTTCTGGTGTGCAAAAAATGTAAATGACCTTGCACTCTGGAAATCTTGAGGAAACGCTCATGTCCTTTCACTTCGCCATAGTATTTGGTGCTGTTCAGTCAGTCCGGTTGTTGACCACAGCCCTCTTGAGCCATCTATGAGCAACACATCCAGGAAAGCAGCTGATAGCAGCACTGCCAATAATGCCGTGTCAAACACAGCACTGCAGCCCATACCTCTTGTCAGGGAAGTGAGAAGTGACAGCTCTTCCATAATACTCCCACCCCAGAGGAAAAGTCCTCAACCACCGCCACCACTAGTCCACTAGTCCTTTCTACACACTGATGACTTGTGGATGTGTCTGTCTCCCTGCATGTTTGTCTTTCTGTCCATCATTGTTTACAGATTGTAGCCATCTGTACTCTTTGTGCTCTTTGTCTATGAGCAAGTACTGTTGTTACTTGTGTTTGAAATTTTTTTTAAAAATATGTAACAGAATTTCTGTTTTTTTAACCCATTCTTTTATATAATTTAATTTATTTCTATTTATTTGAGGCTATTTGCTTAATGCCTCCCGAAGATAGGCTCCAATGAGCGCTTGTGTTATTGCACAAGTGTGTCTGTGTATCTTTTCACACACGTGATGTCTGACTGTGAATCTCAATTTGGATGTGTTTCTTTCCATAATATAGCTGAAAGTCATAGTGTGTCTATACAGCTCACTGACTCAGACATACACATTAAACATAGATAAAATGCACACTGTCACTGTACATACTATGTAAAAAGAAGTATGTACAGAAAAACAGATAAAAAGGCACCATATGTAACAGTAGAGATTGTTGTGAAAGGACCAGGGTGGGTGAGGTTTTTTCAGTTTTATTTAAGTCTAATTAAAGTGTACATTTTGTTACATTAATCGAAGTGGCAATTTTAACTCATTTCTTCTAACATCCACAGGTTTCTACCTACCACCTGTTAAAAAACAGAAAGTGTTTTAAAGCCCAGAGAAGTCATCTGTCTAGAGAAGGAACTCAACTTTTAAGATAGCGCCTATCCTGGCTCTCATAGGGTGAGAGGCACACCCTGTACAGATCACCAGTTGCAGGGCGAGCTGAACAATTTCTAAGCTTACTTAAATATACTATCAGTCAACTATTAACACAAGCTAAATATTAAAAAAAAAAAAAATCTAATTTCATTTTCCCTTCCCACAAAGAAGCAGCTTTCTTCCAAATAAGGAAGCTTCAGGCATAAGCATGATAGGGGAAACTGCCTCTGAATTATGGAAAATACACAGTCACAATAAAAAGACAGTATACCCTCCTTAAATTATAAGGTTTTACATGTCAGAGCATAATAAAAAAATCTGGTCCTTAGCATTTCTTAATTTCTAAAAGGCACCCAAGGGTGTCTAATTCATTAGATCATTACAATATATGATATGCATCATAATTTCTCTACACACTGGTTCTCCATTTTGGCTTATTTTTTGTTAGGTAGCAGCCAGGTGCTAATAATAATCAACTTGATTAACTCATCAGCACATTTGACCAACCCTACAAAAGTCTTGGCATTGTGTTAACACAATTCAAAGGAGGAAAGTAATCAGCAATTATCTTAAAGCAACTGGTTTACTGCTGAAGCATCACTGGGCAAGATGGTGAACCCCAAGATGCTCCGGATGCATCCACCACAGTGTGTGTGAATGTTTGAAAGTGCTTAGGCATGATTAAGAGCTGTATGAATGTGCGATTCAGTGACTAAGATTTGTAGTAGAAAGTGCTTTGAATTTATTAAAAAGACCAGCTCATTTGCTGTCTCTCAAAAGACCATGGCAGCATTGCCTAGCTTTTAAAAACTGTATCTGAATCCACAGCGACTCAACAAACACAGCACATCTTATACCAAGGGGTGATCATTTGGGTTAGTTGTGCAGTCACTGAGTCTACCATGAACACCTTTATATACCAACTATTTCTTGAGTCAAATGTGAGGTCAAATCTGTCCAACAGCTAAAACTTAGTCAGACTTCAGTTATGTAACAATGAAAATGATCCCAAGCACACCAGTAGGTCAACAGCAGGCTTTGAAATGCTATGGCAGTTGAGAGTTTAATGCCCACAAACCACAATGAACTGAAAAAAAAAAAAAACTGAAAAAATGTAAAATTGTGGAGGAATTTTTACTTCACTCTAGTCATACAGAAAATGATTACTTCAAATTATTGCTGATAAAAGCTCTCAAATTATGCGGTCTACCTAGTTTTTGTGCACACTGCTTCTGCAGCTTATTTTTTTGTTAACTATATAATTACACATTGAATGTGTTGTTCATCTGACGTTGCATTTAACTAATTTTAAGAAAACCAGGTAAGGACTACATAACGTTTTATTGTGTCTTGATATGTAAACCTAAGAATTGACAGAGGGTGTACTTTTTTAATCATGACTTGTAAACAGGAGTTGACTCAGAGTGCTGTGGTATGTTTGAAATGAAGTGTCTTTGGATCTTGGAAAAATGTTTTTTGAAGTATTACAATACTTTATGTATTATTATACTTCTGTATGATAATATGCCTACTGTCATAAAGAGTTGAGAAGTGATGAGCTGCACAGATATATGCACACATATTGGCATCTTCAGGTGGATTAGGGTAAAACTTATCACCCGGAAACATCTCTAGGTGATTAAGTGTAACTCGTTTAGTTACATATTACATACTGTATTACAAGGTAATTCAGCTATCAGGTGCTTTCTAACTAAATTTATGACAATTTGCAGGACAAAAATTATGATAAAATTGCATAGATGTTTCGGCAAAGGAACGTTTGGAAAGCTCTTAATGCATCAAAAGAAACTATGAATCTACTATCAAAGGCCAGAAAAAGAATAAATTTCAGACATCTTTGTAGAAAATGTATTTCTAGACAATTTTCATTATTATAAGAGATAAAACTGATCACCATGAAAATTCCCCAGCTGATTACTTAGATGAAGACAAATAGTTTGTATTACAAAGAATTTCTGAAATTTTCTGTTTCCCAGTAAAGAATTCTCTCATTAATTATGCAACAACATCCAACAGACAAAGTGCAGCAAAATAACAACATGTGCACTTTGGAGGTTTTCAGTCTGAAATAAGACAGTGTGTGTAAACAAACAAACTAAAATCTCAAAATGCACTAATACATTAAAAACATTTGTGGTTTGTACATCTACTTGTATGTTGCATCTTTCAGTCTTCAAAGCTCTCTTACTTAGAGCACTGACCTTTTTTGTCATTGAGAAATGGAAGCATTAAAAAAACAATTTAGCTGAAGTTGTTTCTTGATTACACAGTGGCATGAAGTGCCTCATTCGAGCTCTAAAGACTCTCCTAACTTATGACAAAACTCAGCTAAACCTTTGAAGAAAAAAAAACAATTAAAGTTGACAATAAAAAGTAGTGAGCTAGTGTTCCCCATCCAGGTCAGATGTCACAACACTGACACTTAAAAATTTTTAAGAGTTAAAGATGTCAGATGTTAAAATCATAGACAAAACTTAAACGTGTTTCCCATGACAGCTATTTTTTGTATGTATGTATGAACACAACCAAATGTTTGATTTCATTTGAAACCACTTAGTAGGTAAAAATCCTCACAGAGGACCAGACTCATGTTGTGTGTTTGTGTTTAATGGAAAAGACGGTTGTAGATAGACCCAGTAAATCAACCAGTGAGCATGCGGACGTAGGGTCTTAACTCTCTTGAATTTACAGGACATTAGAAAAACATTACAATTACACTAAATACATGTTTTAGTATTTAGATCTAAAAATCCAATAATAAGAGGAAACTCATTTTAATCCATTTTTTCTGACTGCTTTCAGAAAACTGTTTTCTAACAGTTCCTACTAATGAAGTTGTAGTCAGTGTAGATGATTTAAAACAAAGATGAACAGAAGACTGCTCTCCACTTCAGCTCTCCAGGTTTTCAGTTGTATCTAATTGTCCACTGTCACTCACACTCTGTCTTAAAGAAGACTCTGGAAGTGTAACAGATGCTGGTTTAATAAACAATTCATATGGCAAACTAATATGTTGTCGCACAACTCATTATAAAGCAGAACACTCAGTGTTCTATAATCATGCGTCTTTTGAACTTGTAAACCCTCAGAGCAGAGCAGAGACTGATTTTTGGTTCAGACTGTTAGGATCACTGCTTCACATAATCTCTTAGATAGCTGAGAGAGACTCATGCTGTATGACTTCATACAGCTTTCTTGGGATTCATAGCAAGTTAGTGACCACAGTCACCCTGTACTGGCAAAAAGAAAAGAGCTTTCAAGAAAGTTCTGACTTTATACAATTACATGCATGAAATATTTTATTCTTTCCTAGCTGTCTTCACGTGTTGCTCACGTCGGCTATGGTGTTGGTGGATTTCCATTCTTCAACTAGCACAACACAGAATAGGTAGAACATCTTCAGTGCATTGCATCCTAAATCTCACAGCAAACTCCTGCAGCTCAACAGGCTGAATGAAGTTTGAGCTGCACAAAAGACAAAACAAAGAAACAATGATACAAAGTAGCATTTAAAATCATCCCTACTATACCAGTAATACCCATGAAATCTTACTTGTCCAAATGTAAAAGATAAAAGTTCCTAACGGTATAGAATAACTGCATCTAAATGTTAAATTGGCTTTTATTGTTACTGATACTATTATTTTTATATATTACTATTTTATAATATATATTACTATATATTATTTTATACTTTATTATTATTATTTATTTAAATATAAAATAAAATAAAAGAGCAGTGTCCATTTGTTGGACTATATCAATTTATCTGTAGAGGGTGCTTCAACGAGGACCAAGTATTTTTAAATAAACACATGATGAAAAAGTAACAAGATTGGATATATCAACATTTTCACATTAATATATACTTAATAATATTTTTCAACTCAACTGCAAAGTATTTTAATGTTGAGGTCGGCAGCAGAGGTCATGTTAAACTACTCTATCACACTTTGAATGATTAAAACACTCAAGGTCCTCTAAAATGGCTATCGTGGCTGATTTCCATTCCCTACTGTTTGTTCTGTCTTTATACTAGACAGTATACAGTTCTTGTAAAGGATGAATTCACTGAATAAATCTAAGCATCATCATCTTAAATTAATCTCTCCTACACTAGATGCTATCTAACTCTGACCATGAACACCACACCTACTTGCACCAGTCCAACACAATGCATTATTATAAATTCACAACATTATAGCAAGGTAACCCATTTATCCTGGACTACACTGTCTTGTATTGGAATAATACAAAGTTAGTATACCTCAGTTTGTTTTGCAGGAGGATCTCACACTCTTCTCCCTGAGAAATACAGCATTACATTAGCAGACACAGTACTCAATAAACTGCACATAAACAGTTTGTGTATTTGTTGTTATTTGAAGAGCTAATAAAAGTGCTGCATTTGAAAAACAAATGTTATTCCCTTTAATGTTTGCTACTGTACTGTACTGTAGTGCTAGGTAGATGCTGAAGTACCGCAACAACAATTTGTGGACATTTGCAGTCGTTCTAGCCCACTTTAACCCCTGAGCACAGTGCTATAAATGATGCATAAATTATGGTTTTCTTTCATTTGTTTGTATGCGATAAGCCCTGGTGACGGATACATGAATAGGGTTGTATTTTCTGCGTTATTGTTCCCTCCATTTCTGCTCAGGTTGGTTTATTAGTTGAAGGTGTGCAGTGGCATGAAATAAAAACTTCCCTCAGATGGATTAAACATAAAGTAAGGAGTCAGTTTTGAAAATATAAGGAGTAGAAAGTACATATGTTTGTGTAAAAGTGTGGGAAGAAGCTACAGCCACCCCATTCCCTGTTCCCCTTTCTGTGCAGTTTGTCACAAAACAACTACGTGTACAGCTGGGGAAGATGAGAGATTTTTTGAGAGTGCTCGGTAAGTGATATTTTATAAACTGGAAATTTAAAGCTTACATGTTATGCCCTTGTCTATTTTACAGCTTTTGAATCATCATCCAAAGTTGGATTGGATTGGATCTGATCTAAATATGGAGGGCCACGAGTACAGAAAATTGAATAAATACATCACTAATCATTTAATTAGTTTAATGTGTCAATAAATTAATAAACATGGGAAATAATTAATATATAAGAAATTAAATATCAATTTATTTCTTTTAAAAAATTTATGATTCATTTATTCATTTCCTATTTTTTAACTGACTGACATTGAATAAACTATTAATTATTTCACTATTTAATTCATTATTTCCAATTTTAATTATTTCAAAGTTCTTGTGCTGCAGTGATCATGAATTAATTTTATCTGTCAACCTTTCCCATCAAAGTCAGGTGGTGGGGCTAATGCTGAGTGAGTAAAAATCATTGTCTGGTGTCCATTCTTTTAGTGGGCGTTTCTCAATATCAAGTACAACACACAGACCATTTACACTTGTGTGGATCCAAACTATATGTAAAGTTTTAAAGTACTCTGTTTCTGTGTCACCAAATAAACTTTTAGATCATGTTAAAGTACAACATAAAAAGCAAAACATGTAATAAAGTGTTTTTAAACTCTTTAAAATCATATGTGACAACTCAGAGAGAGAGACTGGACCTTGAGTGATTCAGTGTGTCCAGCTGGGATAGCTACATTTACTCATAGCCTTCTTTATAAGGTTGGGGAAACCTGCAGTCAGCCGAGACTGAAGAAGTCACTTGGATGAGTAACGAAATGTTTCTCCCACTGAAAACGCTACGTCCAGATGAACAGAATCAACTTTTTGGGGTAAATATATTTAAATATTGACACCATTTCAGAGGACACTAGGTTCAGAGACAGATTAAAGAATCAGTTAGGACAAAATGATGTGAGTCCACATCCGCTCAGACAAACAAGAATCTGCAGTGCACATTTCACATACCAATCTAGAAACGTATCAGCTACCATCTGATGGCAGCCTCTGGGAACAACATTATTCTGGTGCAGCCAGAGGCGAGGAGGCAAGGTGCTAATCATTCTGCCAGTTCACAGTTAATCTATGTCAGTAGAAAGGCACTGGTCATGTGTTAGTTTGTGTCACAGTTCTTTACACTTCCCTTTCCTGAGGAAGATGGCTACAGTTTTTGAAAATGTCTCTCAAATGCAGAACTTTTTAAAAGAGCTGCTCATAATAGACCTGAATGACATTAGGAGCAAATGCAGGCTTAAAGACTAGTTAACTAGGTAATAATCCCACATTATATAATTCACGTGGGACTAAAAATCTAAAACTAAAACTGTGGCTCAAAGTTGTTTCTTACAGGTTATGGCAAGGGAGGAAAAGTTATTTGTGGATGTAAAAAAACACAGTACTTGTAAGTACAATCAGTTCATTACTGCTTTGGGTCTTTAATTATCTAGAAATCCAATCTACATATGCAGGGAAGAAATTGTCCTTTGAATGCTTAAAGCAGTTTTGTTCAGCTAACACTTTTCTCATGTAAAGGAGTACATTTTGTTATTTTGAGTGTAATTTCAAACTGCTCATTCAAACTTATGAACTGTCATATTGTGTGCCAAATTACCTGACAAAGTGGTGAGAAACTGGCTTTGAGAGAAGCCTGTGGGTAACTTATCACAGCTACATGAAGAGAGATGAGAGGTGGAGACTGTTTCAGCTGTTTCATGAAGTGCAGATTTGTCTGGCGTTCAGCTGTCAGTTTCTCCAGGAGGAGTCTGCTGAGAGAGAGTTAAGGAAAGGAGACATTAGCTTAAAATTAAAAAATATCCTTTTAGTATTAATTCATGCACATGAAATATAAAGAGTGTCGGTGTGTTAGAAACCTCAGCATTATTAATGTATGAAAACAAAGCCACAATATTCAAAACAGTGAAGTAAATAGGGCAAGGTCGAGGTTTCTATGAGCTATTTGCTGATCTATTGGTATCAGCATTTATAACAGTCAATAAATGAACATTAAATAAGTAAAGTTGAGGTGGGTGAAACTCCCTTCAACCATGTTATGAGTGTTGATCTTGCATAATTTTTCCACCAGAGGGCTCTCTGCAACTTTCACGTTAGCAAGAGAGGTTTTGGATAGCCACAAATACAACAACCATGTAATAATATGATAGTGAAGTTTATTTTTAAATTTCACTCTCATATTTCTTGAGTGAGCGATGAATACACATACTTTTTAATATTTTTTGTGTGTCTGAAAAAAAATCTATCTGATTTTTAAATCACCAAATATCATTATCGGTTCTTCATTCCTACCATCACCAAGCGCTTGCTGATAGGGAATCACCTTTGATGGTTAGGGAACCTTTTCTAAAGCTGGAGGGTCTTGAGATGATGGGTGCTGTGAACTGAAGTCAAAGTCCAAAACTGGTATGCAGTGGTTAGTATCGAAAAGAACAACAGGTGGACCAAAGACATGGTCAAAACTCACTGAATGGGAGTGAAGGCTGTGTGATCCGGTGGCCAACTTAGTCTGTAATTTTACTGAAAATAGCTCAGTAATTGAATAATACAGACTCAAAGTAGTGGCATTTATTCATGATTTCCTCTATCTTTTAAAACATTAAGAACCTTTAGTGTGTAGTTTAGGGCTACAAACATTATAAGCTGTTCTGTTACAAAGTTTTAATCCTTGTTACTTGATAGTACCTATTGTGTCTGGCTCGGCAGACCTGGGATGATCAGGTAAGAAGTATGGTCCCCACATCACTGTATGGATCTTCACATGCAGGGATGCCACACTAGGGCTTGAGTCTAGTAGGATCTCAACAAATGTGGAGCTTGGCAGAACACTGATGCTCAGATCAGTGATGCAGTTGCAGGATCTGTTGGATAGCTGTTTCAGGGCTGAAAGTTGCTCACAGGAAAAACAAAAAACAAATCATTTCTGTTAGATAGAACAAGTGTTTCTTCCAATTTTCATAATGAAACTGTGATTCAAAGAACGCAATATAATAATGCTGCTTACAGATGTCACTTTGACCCTGTGATCATTACTGCTGTTTGAAGTCAAAAGTGATTTCCTCTCAAGGCTCCTAATCTCAGGGAAAAGGTTGTAGTTACCTGATTAGTTACTCCTCTCATCAGCAAATGTAAGGGCAGTGTGACTCTTCTAACAGAAACAGAAGAGCTGGCAGCATCACCTTACATGCAAAGACCACAGTCTGTCCATTTGCAGCCTCCACGCCACCTCAGCTGGAGTGTCTCATCTTTAGAGGGTTAAAATAAAAAAAAAAAACTATAATTAATATTTGATATTTATATTTCAGGCTAAAGTATTTTTAAAAGACTGTGCAATTTAAAGTGAAAAAAATATTACTATATAATATTTTTACAGCTGTTTGTGGGAAGATGGCATTATTTGTCCTTAGGGTAAAAGAGTCAGGATGTTTAAAGATCAACTGGATTTCACATTCTTTTGATAGCTTTCATTTTTAAATATTTTCAGCTGTTAAAATATAAAAACTTAAAATAGATGGTAAAACTTTTCCCAGTGGACAGTTCTTTATTCATCCATTTCTATCCCATCTAATAAACTGATACAATTTAAAAGACAATTAAAGAAAGAACAATAGTATTCTTCCTCACAAACTTCCTCAAAGCCAGATGTGGAGCTTATATTTGAGACCAGTAGAACTTATTTTTTCTTTTAGTTTCTTGTTTGCTAGGTTGTTAGTTGTTCAGACTTCTGTTTGAATTATGAGCACGACCTACATTTTTTCTGTAATATTTAGATTAATCCTTTAAATTTCTTCAAACTTAATCTATATTTTGCATAGGAGAGGCCAGACTTTCACCTACTGTAATTTTTTAAAAGTTGTCTCCAGGCTTTACGAACACCTTTCAAGGACCATTGTTAATGGTCTAATACATTACATACGTGTTCTAATGCATGTTAATGGTTTAATGTTGTAGGGTCTACCTTACAATATAAAGTGCTTTGAGGTGACTGTTGTTGTGATTTAGCGCTGTATAAATAAAATAAAATAAAATTGAATTGAATTGAATTTTATGGATGGGGGCGGGTGTGTAACTCTTATCAGCTGTTTGGAGTGAGTTTTGTAGGGCTGGGATGGTTTCTTTGAAAATGTGTGACAGGAGGCGCTCATAAGATAACAAGAGGGATATTCTGATGTCCGAGTTTTCATGAATGCAGCTGTGCACCGGAAACTTTTCTCTGACTGAGCAAGCCCAAACAGGCATAGCCTGACTTGCCAGATCATTTCATCAAATTGACATGACTTCTGCATATTTTTAAGTTACACTTTAGTATAAATTTATTCACAAATCTTTTGTGATTAATTATTATTCAAAAGAAAAATCCACAACAATGACAATCACCCAGAAAGTTTTACAGACAGGCAGAGATGGAGGTGCTGCTTGTCTGTATCAATAAGAAATGACGATAGTTTTAATGTAATGCAAATGATGTAGACAGCTGAATAAGCAGCACTCTTACTCGTCTGTAAAAGTTGAATTTGCCCTGAAAAATTACTGTAGTGATTTACCAGAGATGTGCAGAGCGTGGAAGGAGATAACATATAGGTTCACAGTGGGCAATTTACTGCCTTTTAAAATTATGCAATCCATACATTATTAGCAAAACTACTTTTAAGACATCTACATAGTAAATTTTATGAATCGTTTTTTTTTTTTTTTACTCATCATCAGTCTTAAGAAAGCCGAGTAGGGCTTCAGTCAGTTCCTACATTTTAATACTGTTTCCCATAAATTCTGCATTGTTTTGTCAAATGTTGCTTTAACTAACTGTCGACCTTAACGACATCACAGAGGCCCAATTGCATCCCCTGCAGTTTGCTTACGGGGCAAACAGGTTGGCTGAGGGTTAGGAAACCGACAGAGGACATGCCTAAGTGTACCCCTCAAAACACAGACAGACAATTCAAAAATCAGACTAATTTTTCATTTAAAAATCATTTAAAAATTAGTCTCTTATTAATAAGCTGAAGGTAATAGCTTTATTTTGAATCTGTTTTTTTTTTTCACTAGCAACCTAAAACCTTGGTAGCTAGAATCAAATGTTTATCAAGAGTTTGGTTGGGGATGGTTATCTCACTGATCCTGAGGTTGGTTGTTACAGCTGAGACGACCTAGTCCCTGAGTATGAAGCTTTTTTCCGTTGGCAGAATAGTTTGTGTTGAGCCTAATGAGATCAGTTCAAAATACAGTCAGTGAATGTTCTCAGTTGTTTTTGTGGCTTTAATAAAAATAATATTTTTAAAACACTGTAATTTCCTTAATTTCACTACTCATACGTAGAATAATTCACAGTAGTCATTGTTCATATTCATAGTTTAAACATATCAACATTAGGTGGTGTTAATTTCTAAACTTAATGATGTTTCTATCTGAAAAAAAAGAAAAGAAAAGAAAAGAAAGAAAAACTTTTTTATCGGGACAACCAACCCCACCGTTTGTCACAAAGTGTCAGAGTGCCACTGATCTACAACAGTGACAACAGTTTGTTGCCCTTCCGGCTTTCCGTAGTGTTGTTCAACAATTAGCGCCAAATTGAATCGAGGAGGAAAATGCCCCGTATACTTTACGTATACTTTACGTATACTGATGTTATCGTGATTCTACCATTTACCTTAACTATCTACACCTAGTACTGCATTTCATGGTAACGCTAGGAACACGTATTTGTTAAACGAGTGTTTATAGTACCGTAGGAGTACACCAGCGCAGACAAGAAACAGACAGAGGTGGTAACTACGAGCAAACGCTAGCAACACGGTGAGGCGAGACGTCTCAGCATCACTACAGCCACATAGAATAAACGTGGAAAATGGTAAGTAATAAGCCAAATTCGTAGTTATTTCAGGTGGCCTACAGGCTACATTAGGGTGTTGATTAACAAATTGTAATGTCAATATATGAACCTTCGTCCCAGCGGAGGAGTCTTGCTCCCAGTCAGATTGCCAAACGCAAGCAGGAGGGAGACTCCTGTGAAGATGAGTGGACACATAAACCTGTAAGTACAGGACCACAGCTGTATATCTGGAGCTAAGGTGTTAATGTTGGAGTGCTTTTTGACGTGTGACACACCTTTTTAAACCTGCCTTTAGACATCTTTTAAAATAGGAAAGTATGTGCTTTCCTATTTAGCCTTTAGAAATGCTAGGAGAATGGGGTGTTTTAAATTTTAGGTGTTACATAGTCGCCATTTAACTTCCCAAGTTGATTTCTTAGATTAAGGGTTTTCCTATTAAAACTTTCAGTTCAATTCAGTTGTATTTATATAGCGCCAAATCACAACAACAGTCGCCTCAAGACGCTTAATATTGTAAGGTAAAGACTACAATAATTTTATATGTTTAATTATACAAACGTGATGTATACACATCCATCCAGCCATCCATTTTTTCCACGTGTATGTTATTATTAGACTGTAAACATCTTCCTCATTTGCGTTTTGTTTTTGAAACGCACACACATATAGAAATATAATGTTCTCATTTTTTCAGGAATTACGAATTTAAAAAAAAAAACATCCAGAAATGTCAGTATATGAACAGGGATTCAAACCATCAACCTGTGGTTTAATAGTTCAGTGCTTTGACCTCCTATGTTTGGCTTTCCCCAGTTGCCCATCTGTTTAGTCTAGATACCCACCCATACATAACAGGCTAGCTGTATCTGCCCTGTCTGGGCCATATTCATCTAATACCAAGGTGCATGCAGAGGTGTTTGAAGGCTTTTTAAAAAAATATAATTTAGATTTTATATATAATTGGAGCAGTGGATAACATTTTTTCAGGCAGCCCTGCTAAATGTTTTTTTAGAGCCATGGAAGAAAATCTGTTACAATGTGACTCTACTACAAAGTGAGGGACCCAATTTATGGTGTATGCCATTTACAGATGTTTAAAAAAGAAAAAATATGTATTTATTTTTTTACACAGGAGAAAAGAAGAAAAGGTGATAATGAAACAAGAGAAAACCACATTTCTTTCCTCAGAAAGCCTCTGACACAGATCAACAACCATCCTGCATGTATGGATGGTGAGAAACATGTAAGCATTTTTGAAAGCTGTCAGATAATATCTTTGTATAGATTTTGTATGTGAATAAAGTCTAATGATTGAACGAGGCTTACCTGTTAAAAATCTTTTCTGCAGGAGGCATTTATTCAAAGCATCCTGTCCAAGCCGTTTAAAATTCCTATTCCAAATTATTCAGGTAACATTTTTCTCTCACTATGGTTCTTTTGATTTGAATACAGCAGGTAAATTACTACACTGCTGTGTTAATGAAATGCCCACAGGATCACTGGGAATCAGAGCACTTGGTTTAAAGCGTGCAGGAGTGAGAAGACCACTTCATGATCCCTTTGTCGAAGATGCTCTGCTTCTTTACGAGCCTCCAGCTCTGAGTGCCCATGACCTGATCAAAGCTGACAAGTAGGTCAAAAACACATGGGACTCCTTCTCCAATACATCATCTTTTACTCAATACTTTCTTGATTTTTAAATCTTGTTTGTCAAAGTTGAAACAGGCCCATTTGTACATGAGATTTTAAGCGAGTGCTTGAAAACTAGCAGATGGTACTAGCAGAAAGTTTAATAATTGATTTATGTCAGAGTGCTGTTCTTGTTTGTGATTAAAAAATACTTGTGTGACCTGAGCTTTCTTTGTTCTTTTCAGAGACAAACTACCTGTTCATGTGGTTGTGGATCCAGTGTTAGCCAAAGTGCTCAGACCCCATCAGAGACAGGTAAACACAAGATATCTTTACACATAAACCACTGTATGCTACTGTATTGCACATATCATACAACAGTATCATAGTACTAAACATGTACTGTGGAATATTTCATGTATGACTCTAGATTTACAAAAATAAATCATCTCTAAATTATTAAAAGACAAATAAAATGTTAGTCATATTAACCAAGAATATAAAAAAAACTGTAAAGGTAAAAGTTCTTGTCTTTGCCACTGTCAGACTAAGATTGTTACTTACATTGACCCTCTAATATGTGTGTAGAAACCTTCTTAGGAAGAAGGTTTTCATGCAAAAATCAGTGTCAGATTTATTACATGTGCACACTGGCCAGTTGTGTTCTTACCAGCGTGTATTAGTCATTTTAAAGACTTCTGTTTAAATTTCCCAAGACTGCCAAGTCTTCATTTGTTCCTACACATGTTTAGAGGCATTGATAAATTTGTGTGTAAAATATGAATTCAGGTATGAAAATGGTAATGAATCACAGATTTGTATCTATCCACAGTTAGAGTTATTCTTAATGTCTTCAACTGTTTTGGATGTTATCCTAATGTGCTTTTGTGGTCAGTAGTGTAAATCATCAAAACAGACTCTCAAAAGTTACCTTGACACCTGTTGCACACACATTTTGATGTGCAACATTAACAGTCTCTGAAAATTTAACATTGTGTTTGCAGCTCATAGCGCAGCTAGTCACAAATTCAGCTTGTTTCAGTCCTCCAAAAGTAGTTTGCAAGCTGTTTCTGAAACTTTCATTGATATCTTATGCCAAGTAGTAGGAAGACAATGAAGTGCGACTCAGCTCCATAAAAGCAGTGTAGTTCACCTTAAGTGATATTTTTTTCTTTGAAATTCACATTGAATGTCTTTAATTTCTTGAGGGTGTAAAGTTCATGTGGGAGTGTGTGACGGGCCGACGCATACCAGGATCTTATGGCTGCATCATGGCAGATGAGATGGGGTTGGGAAAGACCTTGCAGTGCATCACCCTCATGTGGACCCTGCTACGCCAAAGCCCCGATACTAAGCCAGAGATAGACAAGGCCATTGTGGTTTCACCTTCAAGCTTGGTTCATAACTGGTATAATGAAGTAAGAAAGTGGCTGGGAACACGTGTCACACCATTGGCCATTGATGGAGGTTCAAAGGAGGAGATTAATAGACAACTAGGTATTTAACTTTAATTTCTCTCTCATTATGAATATCCACAGAAAGGTTGTTGGAAATGAATTGTGATGGACAAAAGTTCTAGTCTTAGCTCCTGTCTCTTCGAGCCCTCCCTGTTAAAAAGCTTAGTCTTTGATTGGTCAGCTGGACCTCCTTTCAGTGATTGTCAGTGAAAAGTTTTTTCAGTAGACTAAAAATATTCCCTACATTCTCATAGTGTACATAATTGAAATTGTTGCCCAAGCAGACTTTAGTTTAAGAGAAGATGGTTTTACTTGAGAACTTTTGCTAATATTGTTTAAATAGCAAAAAATTGATATTAGATGAGCTTTCCCTAAAGGATCATTTGTTTGTTTTGTTCTTTCAGAGAGTTTCATTTCTCAGCGCAGTTTGAGAGTACAGACACCCATCCTCTTCATTTCATATGAGACATTTCGACTGCACGCTGAGGTTCTGCACAGGGGAAGAGTTGGACTTATCATCTGTGACGAAGTATTTCAATCTATCCATACAATTCAGAGCTATCAAGAACTCTTGACGTTAGGATGTAACAGTGCTATTGTATGCTATAGGGCCATCGGCTTAAGAACTCTGATAACCAGACATATCAGTCCCTGAATGCCATGAGTGCCCAGAGGAGAGTGCTGATATCAGGCACACCCATACAGAATGACCTTCTGGAGTACTTCAGCCTGGTCCACTTTGTTAATGCTGGTATTCTTGGTAAGCAGCATTACAAATACAGAAATAGGTAAAAAGCTCTTTTCTGATCAGATTTGTTTAACGTTTCATCTGGATGGCAGGCACATCCCAGGAATTTAAAAAGCGATTCGAACTTCCCATCCTTAAGGGACGGGATGCAGATGCCAGTGATAAAGAAAGACTGAGTGGGGAAGAAAAACTGAAAGAGCTAATCAGCATAGTCAACAGGTAAATTCATGCAACACGATACTAAAGTTCTTTACCTTATAACTGCCTTGAGGCGAATTGGTGCTATATACAGTGGGTAAAACAAGTATAGAACACGTCACCAATTTTCTAAGTAATTATATTTCTAAGGGTGCTATTGACATGAAATTCTCACCAGATGTCAGTAACAATCCATTCAGTCCACTCATGTAAAGAAACCATAGCTGTTCATAAATTCAGTTATGTGTAATAATGAGAAATGACACAGAAAAAATATTGAACATGCTTACTGAAATTTATTTCATACTTCATATAAAAGCCTTTGTTGGCAGTGACAGCTTCAAGACATCTCCTGTATGGAGAAACTAGTTGCATGCATTTCTCAGGTGTGATTTTGGCCCATTCTTCCACACAAAGAGCCTTCAAATCCTGAAGGTTCTGTGGGCCGCTTCAGTGAACTCTGAGCTTTAGTTCTTTCAATAGGTTTTCAATTCGATTCAGGTCAGGTGATTGGCTGGGTAATTGTAGCAGCTTTATTTTCTTTCTCTGAAACCAGTTGAAAGTTTCCTTGGCTGTATGTTTGGGATCATTGTCTTGCTGAAATGTCCACACTTGTTTTGTGTTGTTCAAAAATCAGCAGCTTTTTCTTTTTATCAAGAATGTGTCTGTACATTTTTACATTCATCCCTTCTTCAATTATATGAAGCATTCCAGTGCCATATGCTGAGAAAGGGACTTGCACCATGATGTCCCCACCTCCAAACTTTGCTGTTGGTATGGTGTTTTTGAAGTAATATGCACTGCCTTTTGACCTTCAAACATGGTCTATATTTTTGCATCCAAAGAGTTCAATTTTGGTCTCATCTAACCAGACCATATTCTCCCAGTATTTCACAGGCTTGTCTAAATGTTGTCCAGCAAACTAAATGCGCTTCATCATGCTTTTTCTTCAGCAATGGAGTCTTGCATAGTGAGTATGCACAGGCCATGACGGTTAAGTGCATTACTTATCGTTTTTGAAACAATTGTACCTGCTGATTCCAGGTCTTTCTGTAGCTCTCTACAAGTGGTACTGGGCTCTTGGACAACTCTTCTGATAATTCTTTTCATTCCTGTGTCTGAAATCTTGTGGGGTGCACCTGGTCGTGGCTGGTTTATGGTAAAATGATCTTTCCACTTCCAGATTTGGCTCACTGGAACCTTCAGTAGTTTAGAAATTCTTCTGTAAACAATACCATCAGTATGTTTTGCAACAATAAGGTTGCAAAGTTCTTGAGAGAGCCCACTGGTTTTACCCATAATGAGATGTTTCTTGTGTAACACCTTGGTAATGAAAGAGCTTTTTATGAGCCATTAGTTAGGACTGAACCAGCTGATAATAATTTACCCTAAGTGGCAGGATTGCTTTCTAATTACTGATAGATTTCAACTGTTATCATGACTTTCCATGCTCTTTTGCACCTCCCTTTCTTTATGTGTTCAATATTTTTTACTTGTGTCATTTGTCATTATTATACATGCCTTAATTTCTGGGCATCCATGGTTTGATTTCTTTACATGTGTGGATTGGATGGGTTGTTAATGACATCTCATGAGACTTTCATGTCAAACGCACCTTTAGAAATATATTTACTTAGAAAATTAGTGACGTGTTCTATACTTGCTTTACCTACTCTAAATGAAACTGCTGATGATAAGTCCATCCATCCATCCATCCATCCATCCATCCATTTTCTTCCGCTTATCTGGGGCTGGGTCGCGGGGCAGCAGCCTAAGCAGAGAAGCCCAGACCTCCCTCTCTCCGGCCACCTCCTCCAGCCTTTCCGTGGGAACAACAAGGCACTCCCAGGCCAGCCGAGAAATATAATCTCTCCAGCATGTCCTGGGTCTGCCCTGGGGCTTCCTCCCAGTGGAACATGCCCGGAACACCTCACCCAGGAGATGCCCAGGAGGCATCTTAGTCAGATGCCCAAACCACCTCAACTGGCTCCAGTGGAGGAGCAGCTCTACTCTGAGCCCTCCCAGATGGGTGAACTCCTCACCCTATCTCTAAGGGAGAGGCCAGCCACCCTTTGGAGAAAGCTCATTTCCGCCACTTATATCCGCGATCTTGTTCTTTCGGTCACTACCCAAAGCTTATGACCATAAGTGAGGGTAGGGCTGTAGATCAACCAGTAAATTGAGAGCTTCGCTTTTATGCTTAGCTCTCTCTTCACCACGATGGACCTGTACAGCGGCCGCATCACTGCAGCTCCAGCCCCAATCCATCTGTCGATCTTCTGCTCCCTTCTCCCCTCACAAGACCCTGAGATACTTAAACGCCTCCACTTGGGGCAGGAACTCGTCCCTGACCCGGTGTGGGCATGCCACCCTTTTTCGGCTGAGGACCATGGCCTCAGATTTGGAGGTGCTGATTCTCATTACCGCCGCTTCACACTTGGCTGCAAACCGCTCCAGTGGGAGCTGGAAGCCATCACTGGATGAAGCCAACAGAACCATATCATCTGCAAAAAGCAGAGATGAGATTCTGAGACCACCCAAGTGGAAGCCTTCCGCCACTTGGCTGCGCCTAGATATTCTGTCATTTAAAAATTATGAACAGAATTGGTGACAAAGGGCAGCCCCGGTGAATTCCAACACCTAACCGGAAACGAGTCCAACTTATTGCCGGCTATACAGACCAAGCACTTGCAACGGTTGTATAAGGTTGTATAAGGATTGAATTGATAGATTGATAGATTCTATCACATGATAGAATGGGGATAGGTCTCACAATGGGTTCACGCGAAACCTTGGCTGATTGAGACCCACACCCGTTTTCACACCTGGACTCGTGTGATTAGGTAGAGGATCAACAGGGGGTCCATGACCCTCCTGGGAGACACTCCCACAAGGCTTTAAATTCTGGGACTCTCCACCATTTGCTCTTAGAACTGAAGAAGCTTCTCGGATGAGAGGTGAAATGTTTTCAAGAAACTTAGAGAAGTCCAGACGCTTTTCTTTCCAAGCTCCTTAGACTACCATGACCTGGATGAATGAGAACCTTCACAGACATAAGGATTGAATGGCCTGTAGCAATGGGCCAGACACCCCATACTCCCGGAACACCTCCCACAGGACACCCTGACGGACATGGGTGAATGCCTTCTCCAAGTCTACAAAACTCATAAAGACTGGTTGGGCAAACTCCCATGCCCCCTTTGATTATCCTTGAGAGGGTAAAGAGCTGGTCCAGTCTTCCATGACTGGGACGAAAACTGTATTGTTATCTGAGGTTGAACTAATGGACAGACTCTCCTTTCCAGCACCCTGGCATAGAATTTTCAGGGGAGGCTGAGGAATGTGATCCCCCTATAGCTGGAGCACACCCTCCAGTCCCCTTTGTTGAAGATGCAAACTATAACCCTGGTCTGCCAATCAAGAGGTACCGCCCCTGATCTCAATGCAACATTGTAGAGGCGTGTCAACTAAGACAGCCCTATAACATCCAGAGCCTTCAGAAACTCAGGGCGAACCTCATCCACCCCAGAAGCCTTGCCACCAAGGAGTTGTTTAACTGCCTCAGTGACCTCACCCCCGGAGATAGACAAGTCGTCCCCTCATCCCCAGACTCTGCTACCTCTATGGAAGATGTGTCAGTGGGATTAAGGAGGTCCTCAAAGTATTCCTTCCACTGCCCGACACTGTCCTCAGTCGAAGTCAGCAGCGCTCCACCTGCACTAAACATACTGTAGGTAGAGCACTGCTTCCCCCTCCTGAGTCGCCTGATGGTTTGCCAGAACCTCTTAGAGGCAGTCCGAAAGTCTTTTTCCATGGCCTCCCTGAACTCCTCCCACACTCGAGTTTTGGTTTCAGCCACTGCCCGAGCCGCATCCCACTTGCTAGTCGGCCACCTATTGGCTGCTTCTGAAGTCCCACAGGCTAACCAAGCCTGATAGGACTGCTTCTTCAGCGTGATGGTTCTCTTCACCTCTGGTGTCCACCATCTGGTTGAGGGTTACCACCACAACAGGCACCAACCACCTTGCGGCTACAGCTCAGTGCAGCAACTTCAGCAATGGAGGTGCTGAAAATGATCCATTCGGACTCAATGTCCCCATTCTCCCTCAGAATGATGTCGAAGCTCTGCCGGAGGTGGGAGTTGAAGATCTCGCGTTCCTAGTGCACCCTCACAATATGTTTTGATGCACCAGCATGCTCCCCTGCCACCTGATCCCCCCCAATCATGCCCCTTGAGGTCTCACTGTCATTGCTCACATGAGTGTTGAAGTCTCACAGTAGGACGACAGAGTCCCCAGGTGGAGTACCCTCAAGCACCCCGCCCAGGCACTCCAAGAAGGCCGGATATTCTGAGCTGTCGTACAGCACATAAGCACAGATGACAGTCAGGACCCGTTCCCTGACCCGAAGTTGCAGAGAACAAACCCTCTCGTCCACTGGGGAAAACCCCAACCTACAGGCAGCAACCCAAGGTGATAATAAGATACCCACCCCAGCCCACTGCTTCTCACCAAGGGCAACTCCATACTGAGACAGAGTCCAGCCCCTCTCCGGGAGACCCATTCCAGAGCCCAAGCCATGCATTGAGGTAAGCCTCACAATATCTAGCGGGTACTTCTCAATCTCACGCACTAACTCAGGCCCCTTCCCCACCAGAGAGGTGACATTCCATGTCCCGCTTGCTAGTTTCAGTAGCCGGGGATTGGTCCAACACACGTTTCACCTGACCCCTACAGCACCTCCTGCGGCTGGTGGGCCTACAGAAGGGTGGGCCCATATCCCTTTTTCGGGCTGTGCCCAGCCAGGCCCCATGGACTAAGGCCCGGCCACCAGGCGCTCGCCCTCGGGCACCCTCCCTGGGCCTGGCTCCAGGGCGAGGCCCCGGTAACCCTGTCCCAGGCAGGGTAAACTGTTCCCTCGATGGTCCTCTCATAGGGGTTCTTTTAAGATATAATTTTGTAATTTAATGCACTATATTTTTGTTAGCTGATTTTCATAGATTTAGAATCAGATTATGCAGTATAATCTCTCTCCAGTATATTTGGAGAAACAACTATTTTAATTGTGTTAATTAAATGATCTTAATTCCTGCTCCTTTTTTTGTCAGGTACCTCTATTAAGTTAGCGTTCCCTTTTCTCTGTTTTCAAATTAAAGGTTATTGTTATAAGATAGAGAAGTGATAAATCTGAGAGGGGGGGGGGCATAAAATTCAACAGAGTCGATTAAACATAAGCAGCCTATAAATTAAAAATGTATTTATATGTTTTGTATTTAGACAAATGTCTTCACCAAATTGAGCTCTCTTTTATTCTGCTTCTGTTATACTGACCATATTCTGTATCAACAGATGTTTGATAAGGAGGACATCTGATATCTTGTCCAAGTATCTTCCTATGAAAATTGAGCAGCTTGTGTGCTGCAGGTAGGTAGATTGATGCTCAACATGAAGAACCGTTTTTTAAAAGCAGAGATAACTTCTTTAATATTTTAATTTTTATAAATTGTCATCACTCTGCTGGCTGGGTGGGTACTGGGCACCATGGACACCCAACTTTGTGAACACGATATCTTGAGAACAAGATGACGTAGGTTTTTTTCAGATTGATATTATAGGTGCATCTATTAAAAATCTCGAATTTAAAGTCTTGGTGACGTTTACCTCAAGGTTATAGATCAAGTTGTCTGAAAATCTTGTGAACACGATAACTCAATTAAGATGTAAATTAGGGTTTTCAAATTGAAACCATACATGCATCTACTAAAAATGTTGGATTAGAGCCAAGTTTTGAAAACACAATAGCTTAAGAAAGCAGTATTGTAGGATTTAAAAAAACATGCCATATATGTAGTACTCAGGAAGGATATCATATAGGCTTCTCATACCAATAGCTTAGCTGCATCTGTTGACAGTCTCTGACACTTTGGAATTTGGCAACCTTGATACCTCATGCATTTTTAATTTTTATTTTTCAGGTTTATCAGTGGCGCAATATAATATGCCAGCATCATTGTTTCAGTCTTTTGACAAAATGATATTCAAAGCATTTTCCCAATAACTATTGTCATTCAGTGAGTTTTTATGATTATAAACCTTATGCTGTCAGATCGCTGTAACTGTATGGATTTTAAGGCCAGGGTACAATTTGATAGAAGTGTTAAAAGATATTACATGCTTATTGTTTCATTTATAATTGTTTTATTTTATGTAAACATGACGTGGAATGTTCTGTCAGTATTGCTACAGTTTGTAGTGAGAATGATGCTGAGGATGGACTTAGTGCATAGATTAAAAAATAATTTTTTTGTCATTATTTGTTACCAATTACAAATAAGGCTAGTTGAATTGTTTAAGTAGACCTTAGACAAATAACGGCATCTACTATTATAGGTGCATAATATCCCCTCCTAGGAGGCTGAGGGGTAGCACTACCAGCCACCAGTGTTTTACATTTTACATTGGATTTGTTGCTGTTGCGACATGCAGAATCCGGGTTTTTAAGTGATTATAAAGCTTGCTTAGTTTTAGCAATAAAAAATAATGAACATGCAGTCTAGAACTCACCTAGCAGAATCACTGGAATGAAAGTTGTTTTAGGCCTAGTAAAATAGCTCGTATCTCATTTCCTTATGGTGTTGGAAGGACATATTTTTATGTTCCTGCGTGCTCTAATTAACACATTAGTTACAGTTAGCAGTATTGTTAAAATATTGAACACCTGGTGAAAGATATGAAAAAAGTACAGTAACCCAAGGGTAGGGTTAGTAGGGTTAGTGACCTGCTAATTATATGTTCTAGAACCAAAATTCTACTGCCAGGAGGCTGAGGGGTTACCATAATTTACAGTGGCTTGCAAAAGTATTGGGCCCCCTTGAACTTTTCCACATTTTGTCACATTACAGCCACAAACATGAATCAATTTTATTGGAATTCCACGTGAAAGACCAATACAAAGTGGTGTACACGTGAGAAGTGGAACGAAAATCATACATGATTCCAAACATTTTTTACAAATAAATAACTGCAAAGTGGGGTGTGCATAATTATTCAGCCCCC
>VVHJ01024525.1:3234-24869 GCA_015107715.1 Tylochromis polylepis
TTTTTCTATAGAAAAAAAAAAAAAAAAAAAAAGCTTGTGACTTTTTTTTTTTTTTTAAGAGATCAAGATCCAGCCAGAGGAATGTTTTTTTTTTTTCTTTTCACTGCCTTTGCAAATGTTATTGCTTGGGAACAAGAGAGTCAGCAACAAGCACCCAGACTTGGGCTTTCACAGTGACCTCCAGGCCATCTGGTGTTAGTCATAGTTCTTGTTTGTGCCTGCATTTTGTTTTTGGATGCGCTTCAGAGACACGGAAGGTGTGATGCTCTAAGATCATGAAAGAGTCGACAAAATGGGCATTTAAAATGGTATGAGACAGCATCCAAATAGAGAAGGATCTTTTTTAAACCCCCAAGTCTCAAAAAAGAAAACAAGACTGCATTTTGGCAAAGAAAGGGAATGTTGTCATTTCTAATCTGACATTAAATGTGCAAAAGCTTGGTGACAGACAGCTAATTCTGCCTCCTCCAGAAAATGAAACATGCCAACTTTATGAATGGCAACTCTCCAGCAAGACCTCCCAGATATATAATGGGGTTCTATATATTTCTCCAAGTCTGGCCTGGCAGGCATAATATTAATTACATCTGAAACCAGTGGTGCTTTGTCAACCCGATAACATGCTTACACCTCATTGGGCTTTATTTATGGTCTGTGCGAGCAACAAATCGTATGTGATGTAACGTGAACTGCTGCAGTGCCATCCAGAATGCTTCAGTTCCTCGACAACAATTACCTCAAATCAGGTTGATGTCTTCGCCTGTCTGCAGGAGCCAGCTTTTTCACCTCACTTTACAGACAAGAGTGTACGTTTTACTGTTGCTCCATAGAGAACAAGACAGCTGAAGGAAGAAGAGGCTTAATGCTGATTCACTGGGAACAAATATATGAAATTATTCAAATGTAAAAAACTCAATGCAAACTAGATGTTTAGGCTTAAGTATCTGACACAGTGTTCAATGTCCCCTTGTGTGATTTTGAGAAGTGCCCAGTGACACTGACAACAGTTATAGCTGGTGAAAACAGCTGTGCAGTTAGTATCTGAGAAGTCATATTTTTATCACAAATTAGTGGAGCTCGAACCCAAGCTTAAAAAGTTGTCATTTTTGACTTACATTTTCCATCCACACTCGCAGCCACTTTATTAGGTACACCTTTCTACTACCAGGTTGGACCCCCTTTTGCCTTTAGATGTGCCCTTATTCCTTATATCAGATTCAACAAGATGCTGGAAACATTCCTCAGAGATTTTGGTCCATATTGACATGATAGCATCACACAGTTACTGCAGATTTGTCAGCTGCTGTAGCCCATCTGCCTCAAGGTTTGATATGTTGTCCATTCAGAGATGCTCTTCTGCATACTTTGGTCATAACGAGTGGCTATCTGAATTACTGTTGCCCACCTTTCCATTCGAAACAGTCAGGCTATTCTCCTCTGGCTTCTGGTATCAACAAGGTATTTTCAATCAGTTACTTAAATCACATTTTTCCCAGTCTTAAGCTCGGATTGAACTTTAGCAGGTTGTTTTCACTATGCCTAGATGCACTGAGTTGCTGCCATGTGATTGGTTGATTAGATATTTGGTGTACAACTGCACGTGAAGAGGTGTACATAATGAAGTAAAGCTAGTGAATGTATTCACAACTCACAAAATAGCTGCTTGCTAACACGTTAGACACATATCAAGGTCAGTGTCTGCTGAACTATAGCCAAGTGACCAAAAGTCAACTTGAAAAAACTTATTTTTAAAAAACAGAAAAAAAAACAAAACTTTGATATCATGACAAATAAATTTCTCTTTTGCTCAGAGGTGTGAGTTTTATCTATAAATATAAAGCTGAAGCTAGCAGCTAGTTAGCTTGAAACTAAACTTACTCCTTATATATTTTGGGTTAATTTCAGACATTAAATAAAAAACATGCAGCGTGTTCAATAATGAACTTTAGAGGTTCTGGCAGACTGAACCTCTTTTTTCTGGTCACAGCTACTTTCTTGTGTTTTTTGGCTTTATGATTAGCTAAAGTAACTGGTCGCTAGTAGGTTCATTAACTTACAAAGTGTGTTGTTGTTTAAGCAACTCGATGGTATCTGGTTTCAGTGGGCTGTATTATAAATAAATATTGTTTTACCTGTCTCTTTTACTACTTGTGAATAGTAGATCATTTCAAATTTAGGATTCTCCTTGTGTATTGCAACAGTTACAAACTAACAGTGTTACAAATTGAATGTTGTCCAAAGATGTATACGTAGTTGAATTACTCTAGCCCACTATATTGTAGTATATAATAGAAGAAACTCTGCAAATTGTGAAAAATAACACCTATTTTCAGGTTGATCTCAAATGGGGGGGTGGGGTTCACATTAATCTATCCAGTTGGAAACAAATTCTTCTGATTATTCCAACATGACACAAGTGCAGTTTTTCGATCCAAAGTAAGGAAAAAGAAAGTAAGTTTGATCGTGAAACACTGACACTCTTCATGATAATTTTGCGGTAATCTTGAACACAAGTTCATTCTTTTAGGTGAATCTTTTAGGTTCTTGCAGATCATGTTATAGCAAGTAAATTGTGCAGAAATAATCAACTTTTAAACATTTCTAATTTTAAGTCACTTCATAATTAACATGTTTCTTTTATAAAACCCACAAATTCTGCATGTATTCTGCATGGGTGCTACCACAAGAAAAAATGTGTAAATACTCAATTGTATAAAGCATATTGGATATGGTTTCCAATCAGCACCACTTTACGTATAACAATGAAGTGTGCGTCTGAAAAATTACATTACAAATTCAAGAAAGCACTGTGGACTAATGGACAATGTTTAATTCATAATGAGCCCAGAACAAAGGTCTTCCACTGAGTCGCGAAGCAATAACGGCTGCCGAGACAGTGCCGTATCTGTCCTCACAGGACAACTTTGTGTTGTGCGTATTTAACAGGTACACGAAGATGAAGACAGCCACCAATATTTATATTTTCAACCTGGCGCTCGCTGATGCCCTCGTCACCACCACGATGCCATTCCAGAGCACTGACTACCTTCTGAATACATGGCCGTTCGGCGAGGTGGTATGCAAGGTCTTCATCTCCATCGACTACTACAACATGTTCACCAGTATCTTCACTCTCACCATGATGAGTGTGGACCGCTACGTGGCCGTGTGCCACCCTGTGAAAGCCCTGGATTTCCGCACTCCACTCAAGGCCAAGATGATAAACGTGTGCATCTGGATCTTGTCCTCGGCTGCAGGGATACCTGCTTTTGTGCTGGGCGGTACTCAGACGAACAGTGGTGAGGAAGTCTTTCCCCAATGTCTAACAAAAAGTTTAAGAGTCTCTGTCCACATTCTATGCATAGCAAATACTCTCCAAGCATGTACTAATGAAATGTTAAGAACAGAAATATATTCAATATATCAAATCCATTTGTCAGTGAAGAGTTTTTCATTAGCTACAAATTGAGCACATCCTTCCTGAACATAGATGATGTAAGAAATAAAAAAGCATTTAGAGCAAAATGTTCCCTTGTGAGTGCAGATTAGCTATTCTTCAGCAACTTGCTAAAGTGATTGCAGAAAATTGTGAAGTGGAATTTCATTTATCATAAAGTGCACTTCAAAAATAGACTCAAAACCTTTTTGTTCACACTCAGTAGCTGTGTGTGAATGCTTCTTTATGTTTTCACTGACGTAAAACATAATCAAACCTACAGGTTTTTTTTGTTTTTATTTTCAGTGTTAATCACATTGATTTTAATAAAATGTGCCATATAAATAAGATTGCCACTTTGGACTTTATTTTCTCTCCTCTGTTCTTCCACAGACATAACAGAGTGTGCATTGCAGTTCCCGGATCCCTACGTATACTGGGACACACTGATGAAGATTTGCGTGTTTGTCTTTGCCTTCGTCGTGCCTGTGCTCATAATCACCGTGTGCTACTCCCTCATGGTCCTGAGGCTGAAGAGCGTCCGAATGTTGTCCGGTTCGCGGGAGAAGGATCGCAACTTGCGTCGGATCACGCGGTTGGTGGTGGTCGTGGTGGCCGTGTTTGTGGTCTGCTGGACGCCCATTCACATCTTCATCCTGGTCAAAGCTCTCGTCACCGTGCCAGAAACCACCGCCATCATGGCCGCTTATTTCTTCTGCGTGGCTCTGGGTTACACCAACAGCAGCCTCAATCCCGTCCTCTACGCCTTTCTGGATGAGAACTTCAAACGCTGCTTCAAAGACTTCTGCCTGTCAGCCAAACTGAAGGGGGAAAAGGTGTCAGGGAGCAAAAAGCCCCCCAGCACTGTGCGAGAGGCCGCTGTTCCCCTGGAGAACCCAGATGGGACTGGTAAGCCGACATGACTAGCGGTGGAACTGTCTTCAATCTCCCATACTGGAAAAGAAGACTCACAGTACCTGGGCTTAACCCACATCACAACAGCAATGTAGACTGGGTTTTGGATTCACTTAATTTTCATTATCACCCAAATCCATATCAATTCATCCTTGTGTCCTCTGACTTCTGACACTTTCCCTCATAGCAGCCTGTGATTGTAGGTTGAGACAAAGATTGTGCATTTATGGTTTAACCTGGCAGGTGGATGTAAACCAAACACTGTTTCTGTTTAAGTAGGTCAAAGAGCCTCTTTGGATGAAGAAAGTGCTGCTTATTATTTATATGGATTACTGTTGATGGAGGTCCAACAATTAGTCGATTAACCAATTATTGCATGAATCCCCATTTATTTTGATGATGAAGGGATTTTTTTAATAGGAAAAATGAAAAATTCACACCATCTAGCATCCTAAATGGGATTTTGATTTCATACATGACAGTTTATTATGATCACTTTGTTTTAATGATGATTTATTTAGGCATAAGTTTAATTTAGACTGCCAACCTTTGTGGGGTGTACTGAGAGCTGAGACGTGTTTACATCACCTCTACCACCCTTAATTGAATAAGTAGTAGATGGGTGGATGGATGGGTATTGAGCTTATTGGGAAAATAATCAGCAGATTAGCCTTTCATAAAATCATCATTACACAATATTGCACACACAGTAATGAGATTTAAGATATCTCAGGAGAACTGACGATTATTTAAAGGATAAATGAGCAGGAGGCTGATTAAAATCACTTGGCCCATGTCAAGTTTCATCAGTTTTGATTCATTTGTCTCTCAAATGCTGTTTTTCCCAAAATTTCCTCCTATAATTTTTCATTTGCCAAACGTGCCTTTAAAAGTCCAGGAAAAAATGTTTGTGGTGACAGAAAAATGACTACAGGAATGATTACTAGATGGGGTCAAACAGCACTTCATATTATAATGTTTGCTATTTTTATTCAGTGCATTTGACATGCCAGTGATATTTGCATGAATCGCTGACAGCAGACGTGCCAAAAACATTTTCACATCCATGCAGAGCCTGAATGGTGCTGATTGACCGCAGTGTGAGAGCACTCACTGACTCATGTTGGACTTTGAAGTCGTGTAAGAGTCAGAGGGAGGTTTTTTTTTTTTTAAATGAAAGAGAGAGAGAAAGAAAAAAAGCAACATTCAGCTGCATCAAACAAGTTAATCAATGAGAGAACGTGGAGGGAAGATCCTGGACTTGAATGTGCATTTAAAATTTGACAGAGGGCTCTCTATCAGCTTTGACCCTGGCGTTGTGTCCAGACTGATAAGTTGTTAACTTTATGGTATATAACTAGTAATGACGTGTGCTTTGTGTATGGCTTTTACCATGATACACATTCTGTAGTCCTGCCGAACTGTCATGCTGTTATTGTTGTGCAGTCTGATAATCCGATTAGCTCTTTCAACAAGTTAAAATACAGAATATTCTAACAACTGTACAGTATCTCAGTCTGTATACAAGGACTTATTTTGTATAGACTGCAAAAAGAAAATCTTTGCACAGACTTTATAAAAAATATACTGTATTTGTAGCATGTTAATCATCATTGCTATGATAGTAAAGGCAACATCAGCAGCCATACGCTTCATGGACTGTGCTGTCATTTTGAATGTACTGCAAATACTATATAAAATTCATCTATCTCATTTAAAAATAAAAGGCATCTTCAGCTAATACTTGTTAATAAATCTCTTGCTGACACATGTATACGGACACAAAAATAGATAAAAGCACAGATGTTCTAAAAATAAGAGACGTTATTCTAAGAATCAACACTGTGATCGAGGCATCGTTGTAGTTTTTATTTATTTATTTTTAATCTCTGTGCTCACAGTTTAATGCTGTACATTGGCTTCTTCTGCCATCATTCGAGCAGGGCATGTATTGATCGATTCAAACATCTTGTCTGTGAAGTGCTTAATAAAGCAAGTTTAACAAATCCACACTGATTCTTTTCTTGGACAGTGACAAGCTGATAGCAGATACTCATTGTTTTGTTTTTTAAAGAAAATAGATCTCTTCTTTTTGGTGACTTGTTTTAATAGAAGTTTGAAGCCTTGAAGAGATTCTTATTGGAAGCAGTGACTCTGCAGACTTCTACAGTTTAAGAGTTTTTTACTATAAGCCATCAGCTCCCCCCAGAGGAAAGAGGATGCAATATGTTTTTTTGTTTTGTTTTTTTATTTTAAAGAAACTGCAATGATTAATAGCTGCATTCACATAACTTGGCATAAACAGAAGCTTCCCTATAGCAGTCTATATTTGTGTTCACATGCTGGATCTCAATTTTCAGTTCAGCATTCCAAGAAAAATATTCACTGTCTAGAGGTTTTCATGGCTGCACATGATTTAAAGCTCGTATTGTTTGTTGGAGGTTTTACATCAGGGGGGAGAATCTGGCTGAGACCCCCAGCCACCCCAAGTTAACAAACATTCTCACCCCCAAGTGCAAATCGTTGTGTCGTGATTATGATTACATCAGCTGATCAATAATGATTGTGGCACCTTTGCAAGACCACAGGATAAGAAGACACAGCAGGTGATGATTGATGATTTTCCCACATTACAAGCTTTTATGTCTCAGACTTCTTTTATTATGTTCATTATAATACATCCACATGTCCCTCAATATTCAAGACCTCCACATCATTTGATCATTATTTGTCCATTAATGCACCTGATACAAAACCTTAATTATTTATTATTACTATCATCATTATCAATATTATTAGTAACCTGATTTTTGATTTGCTGATAGCATATATATCAATTTATAAAATTACTAAACTGACTTGACTTATTATTGCAGTGTATGAATTACTGAATTACTGTAGGCAAATTCCACTGCTTAGTGTTTTTGTATTATTTCTGTATGTGCAGAAATAACCCATAATGACAACAAACAGACTAGCTTCATGTAGATTCATGTACTAGGTTCAGGTCAAATCAGTTTTATTTACATACAGTGTACAGAGTCTGACATTTATGCTGGTAGTCTAATACTGAAAATGTGTGTCCTTTTGCTTTAAACACACCACATGAAATTTCTGTTTGTTTGGATAAGGACAAACTCTTCTAAACTTTTTATCAGTGAAGTAAAATAAAGTAAATATTCAGGTTCTGAACCACCAACACCTTCTACATTGATTTTTTTTCCTAATTTACATTTTGTGTTGTATTCTCATTCATAAATGACTTGTCTTTTGAAAAGGCCTCTGCAAATAATAAGCGCTTTTATGAAAGTGCAGATGGCCGCATTTATTTATGCTTTTAACAGCATGTTTGTTTGAAAGCAGCAAGCATTATGAAAATAAAGGAAAATGAACCAGATGGGCTGGCAAGGCTATGTCTAGAAAGATGTAACAAATTTTAATATTATCAGTATGTGTGGGCGGGGGGTAAGTCAAATATATAGGCCATATAGATTTTAGTTGCAAGCTGTGGTGTGGATAACTGAAATACATGAGCTTACTGGAGGTGGAGTATGAAGTGGTTAGGCAGATAGGCAATAAGAAAGACAAAGCTGCTCTAATAGACATAAATATAATATATGAAATGATATAATATTTCATAAATAATATATGAAGTTAATTTTGGACACTGTATTTTGTATAAATTTTGTGTAGTTGTGTTTAATTTGTAGAATTAGGTCTACCTAGACAGTAAAAAAGAAAATGAATTAGTTGCGAAACTTAATTGCGACATATAAAGACTAAATAAGTCAGTAAACAAGCGCAAATAAAACAGCACAACAGTAATCTGAGGAGGGCGTGGCCGGGTGAGTCAAACCCATGTGACTCCTCTTACGTCATGGGAAGGGCTCTTCCGGGTGTTTAGTTGGACGCTGAACTCTTGACAGGCAAACAAACGTAGCTCTTCTTTGGCACTTTTCGCCTGATTTTTGCCGAAATGAATCGCATATTTGGCAAAGGAAAAGCTAAAGGTCCGCCGCCGAACCTGACGGACTGCATCGGAAGCGTAAGTATGAGGCGGAAATAACTTTTCGGACGAAGTAAACAAAGATAGTTAGCTAAGTGTTAGCCAAGTTTCTGGGTACCAAACAGGCCACGGTTTCACACATTTAACTGGAGATATCTTTTTTTGGAAATATACATTAGTTTCTAGATTAATCGTATGTTTTTTTAAAATGTATATTTAATGTCTTGTAGACTTTTTAAAACCTGACGACTTGAGTTGATAGTGTCAGTCGGTAATAAAGGTTCTTAAAGCAAACAATCAGTTTTCAGTGTGGGTAATGGGTCATCATTGTGTAACGCTGGGCAGGAATTTGAGCCATTTGACTGTGATTGAGCTGAAACCATGTTGTTCTCCGAATAAAACAAAGAGAATAAGCAGACATGAACCAGTTAAACTGGTTGTCAGACTGGAGAGGAAAGACGTGTTTAATGACGATGAATTTTAGCGCCCACCACAGGAAAATTACCAGGGCTGTGATAGAAACATATTTTGTTTTTAATTTACTGTAACATAAAATACATTTGCAGTGTCCACCAAATGGCCAGAAATAACAGAAAAATGCTTAGTTTCTGATAAGATGAGATAAAATAGATCCCAAAGGAAATCCCTGTGCCTTTTTAGATGCTCGGTACAATAAGAAAAGAAACAGAAGTCACACAGAGTAAAAACTGTTAAAATACATTTAAAAACCAAAACATTATGATCAACTACTGAACGGCTGCGGGAAAGATAAGACAGGTTAAAACAACAGTAAAATGTTAACATAAGTATAAATGTCAGTATGATTAGTGGTGTAAATGGGCAGAAAGTGGTATTGTGTTAATAATATTATTGATGCTATTGGGAATTGTGGTATGTGACTATGGAGAATAAACTACAAGTGATACTGTATTAATAATAATAATAGTCCCATCTGGTAAAGAGTACAATGGTCAGGAAGTGTTGATGTGCATGTGTATATTTTTCTTGTGTCATGTGAGGGAGGAGTTATACTTTCTAATAGCCACAGGTAGAAAGGAACTTCCTGTAGTCCTCAGCCCTACACCTTGTGGCAGTGAGTCATTTGCCTTGTGTGCTGTGGTGACTAATTTAGAGGGTCATGCATGGATGGATTGTCCAAGATGCTGAGGAGTTTCTTCAGCATCTGTCTCCCAGATTTGAACCAGCCTTCTCGATCAGTTTGTTCAATCTGTTGGCATCAGCTGCTCCAGCACACTGCCGCCACATACAAAACCCCTACTGCCACCGCGGAGGTATAAAACATAGGCAGCACAGTCTATAGATGTCCTTCAACATCTGTAGGACCATTTAGTGGCCCATTCTGAACCAGGAAAAACCCTGAACTCATTAGTGTGTTGTTCTTTAAAAAGAGCTCCAATAATAATATGGTCCTACTGTCAGTGATCAACTAAAATTGATTTCTACTATCAGGTGGATTCTCGGGCGGAGTCCATTGACAAGAAAATCGCCAGACTAGATGCTGAACTTGCGAAGTACAAAGATCAGATGAAAAAGATGAGAGACGGGCCTTCAAAGGTGAGTCTTGCTGTCCGGTTGTACTGTAAGACAAAGAGGCTGGTATCTCTTAAAAGCGTTCAGTACGACATCTCAAGATCAAAATAAACGTCTCTAAAATAATTCTTAGAGCTTGTGGGTTTTTTCTTTTTTTCCCCACAACTTTGTCCTTTTTCTCCCTCACTAGAACATGGTCAAGCAAAAAGCGATGCGAGTGCTCAAGCAGAAGAGAATGTGAGTACATTTACTTCCTAAAGTTAGGGTAAGTTATTTAAGCTGCCACCTTGACTGCTCTTATAACTTTATTTCTTCACGGCTCCAAGGTATGAAAACCAGAGAGACAATCTCATGCAGCAGTCATTCAACATGGAGCAAACAAACTACACAATCCAAAACCTGAAGGACACTAAAACTACAGTAAGAGAAGACTAATTGGACCAGATCTTAATTACCAAAGAAAATATTATGTGCGCTAACATGTTTGGTTTTTTTTCTTTTAGGTTGATGCCATGAAAATTGGCCTCAAAGACATGAAGAAGGCTTACAAGAATGTGAAGATTGATAAAATTGAGGTATGTTTTCAGTTTATTTTAATAGCAGTTAATGTAGTTACTTGGCTGTTAGTTAATAATTAACTAATTATGATCAAAATTCAGTTACCAGTCTTAGGTGCTAACTCTTTAACCCTTGAAGGCCTGCTGATAGAACAAAATGACTCGCTATGGATCACAAATTAGTGAGGGTGGTCTCTGCCTTTGCAGCTACCTTTGGAAAAACCCAGAAACTATTGTGGTGGTTGTCAAACACACACATATTAGATAAGTCCTGTACAGGAAAGATTGTTAATGGTGATTGGTCAGCAGGGATTAATAACAGCCCAGATGAAATATGAGCAGAGTATGCTGGTTATCAAGTTACCAAAAACGCTGCTGACACAATTGTGATGCTTCAGACTTTTTTTTTTTTTTAAATATTCAGGATCTCCAAGACCAGCTGGAGGACATGATGGAGGATGCCAATGAGATCCAGGAAGCGATGAGCAGAAGCTATGGCACACCTGACATCGATGAGGACGACTTGGAAGCAGGTCGGGAAAACACCAATATGCCAGGATTTCAAATATACAGCATTTAAAAAGAAAAAAAAAATGATCAGAGTCCAAAGCTGCAGCAGTTCTGGTCAAGACTTATCTTTGCAGCATATGCGAATATCTGTGTGTACCACCAGTGTGTAGGTTTCATATAAAAGGGTTGTAGTTTTTCCACTGACATCCCTGTGCACACGCAGATAGGACTTTTTAAGGATTCACGTGTGTAGACAGTTTAGACACTATTGACAGATCTGAAGTGACGGAGCTCCTGATCAATGTCATCTTTAACTGCTGGTCTGTCCACAGAGCTGGACGCTCTGGGAGACGAGCTGCTGATGGACGACGACAGCTCCTATCTCGACGAGGCCTCATCTGCTCCTTCCATCCCAGAGGGCCTGCCCGGCGACAAGTCAAACAGGGTACTGAACACAGGATTTTCAGTTTCCTGTGAATTTTCTCTTTAGTTTAAAGCTTCCTGGTTTGTGATGCTTTCATTACTCATGGGAATTCCTTCTTTTTGTTTCAGGATGGTGTCCTGGTGGATGAGTTTGGCCTTCCTCAGATTCCAGCTTCATAAAGGAGTAGTTAGAAAACACATCGTGCTAGTTTTACATGTATCATAGCCCTTTTTTCTATTTATCCAACTGACACTCCTGGCTGAAGAAGGCAGCAATAAAAACCAAAGCATCTTCTGTCCAATGAATGGTAGAAACTGTAAGGTAAAAATCGGGCGTCTTTAATTAAAGGTTGTGCTTATGGCTCTTTATAACTAAGCTTGTGATTGCTGGAATTAGGTTTCTACTACCTTTGTACAGTTCTTGCAGCACCATGTTGCAAAAAACAAAATAAATTATATTTTTCAAACAATACTCATCCCTTGTGTGATATGGAAATCATTCCATAAAGACTTTTTTTTTAACAAAAGACAGTTTATTGTCCAGTTAAATTTGTGCAAGTACAGGTGATAACTTAAAACACATTAACTTGGCAATAACTGTTATAAAAATAAATATGGAGTTTTTCTTTTTAAAGCCCCGACGCTCCAACCACAGCGAGATTGTTTCATGGTCACCAGCTGAGCCTGTAGGTGTGAGGGAAGATTTTTTGGTGTAGATACTCCACCATGCTGGTCTTGCTTTGCAGCTTTTCAAACTCAAAGTAAGGAATCTAGAAAGAGAAACACAAATTCAGCTATTTCATTGGAATTTTGTGTCGATCGGTACATCCTAAATCTATGAACTGTTGAGGAGCTAACCTGAACAACTTCATATCCCAGAAGGCGCAGATGGCGCTGCTTGATGGCCTCTTTTCCAAGAAGCTGCCTCAAGTTTGAAGCGAACCTCTTTTGTCCATCGATACACAGAGCGATCCTGCAACATCACCATACAGCTCTCAAAAACGAACTTTACTTTCACTGCGTTAACATCGAAAACATGAAACCGGTTTACCTTTTGTATACATCATCAGTCTGGCTGGCAGGCAGCACATATCCCTCTTCATCAAGTTTTATCTCAACATCTGCAACAAGAAAAGAACGAAGCCTTCAGTAGATAAGCTACAGGAAACATTTATGAAGTAAACCAGTGTGTATGCGTTACCGAGTGTGTAGCAGTATGGCGTCAGAACTTTTGATCCAAAGTATGAACGATCCCCGAGCAAATCCACCAATCCGGTTTTCACAGAGTTGTACAGATGTGGATCCACTGGTGTCTCCAGAGAGCGTCCAGACATGAGGAAAGACTTGACGTGGTATTTTGGAAGGAGTTTGGGACCCTGATCAAAGAAAAACAAAAACAGGCTGACACAGGAAAGTGTTCACATAGCCTGCTATAATGTGTGATTTTCATTTATTTGACAACAAAACATTGAGCAGTATAAATGTTATTAGTATTTACTTTTTTTTTGTTGGCCTTTGTGTGTTTGCTATCCATTTGAAATGAGACAAACATATGCAAGATGCTTTACATAACTCTGACAGACATTTCTTAAACCTTTCAGCCCTTCAAAATAAAAACATCATCCTGTTTTTACAAAGGCTCATAGAACATGTATACATTTGTTGATTTGTGTTTTCTGAAAGCAAAGTCAATTATTTGCATTATCTACCGAGGCACCTGATAAGGAGAACAGGGTAGGTTTTAATTAAAATGTAAGTGTTAAAGAAAGGGCTGTTTTATTTCTACTTCAGTCTGATATTAATGTTTTAGTATTAAATTCCCTTAACCGGTTCTGCCTGAAGATTATAAATTGGGGAGTAATAGGTTTGCCCTATTTTTAAGGTAAGATAAGATATACTGTATTTTTCACAAAAGTGGAATAATTGCTGTGTTAAAACAGCCTAAAAATAAACACAACCCATTGTAAAATGATGTAGACAATAATAAATCTCAAAAAATGAAAACACTAGATAAAAGAACGGAGGTCAGTAAGTCAAATTTAAATAAAATACAACACAACACTCAATGATCAATGATGAGGACGTACACATCCTGGACAGGGAGGAACGCTGGTTTGAGCGGGGAGTCAAGGAGTCAAGGAGGCCATTTACGTGAAAAGGGAAAGACCATCTCTAAGGGTACATCTTTCACCATCTTACAATGCTGTGATTGCAGCCATTCCCCAACTCTCTGTGAGTGGTACTCATGGCCATTGATCAGTGGTTGTTGATCAATGGTCATGAGAATTTGCATATTAGTGATCAAGGAACTGTCCTCACAGCCCATTGTTCTCCAGTGGGCTGGTTTCAGTCATTAAGCAAATCTGCTGTTTATAAGGTTGGGGAAACCTGCAGTCAGCTGAGACTGAAGAAGTCACTTGGATGAGTGACGAAACGTTTCTCCCACTGAAAACGCTACGTCCAGATGAACAGAATCAACTTTTTTGGGATTTACTTACCTGGATGACTGAGCATGCATCAAGACGACACAACACTGTAGAAACCAGAATATAATACAATAAAGTGACCCTTTAAAGTAAACTAGATCAGTAAATTGATAAATAATTTGCTCCTAATGAAAAATGCTGACAAAATGATAGGTAAAGCCATCACACAGAGGGGCTATTATGAGAAAAAAAACTTTATAGTTTATAGGATTCAGGTAATTACAGTCATCATGATTTGAGGAAAAACAAACAAACAAAAAAAAACCACAAAAACACAAATAAACTCAACTCAATGAAATCTGTTTTCTGTTTACTGTGTGACCACACTGAGATACTGAGGTACATTTTTCACCACATAACTAAAATGCACCGAAGCTCACACACCGATGATGAGTTAGGCCTCTGGGTGTGTATTCAGGTTTTGCATTGTTCCCGTGTCATTCAAGTGTCTAACCCTTCACATTGTTCTAAATACTTTACCTCATAGAAGGGACACTCCAACTTTACAGTCATGTAGAGCTGAGTCAGTTGTGCCAGAACAGCCCGGTGAATTCCCATGCCCTGCTCTACAGGACAAAACACAGAGCAGAAAATGACGTCAGCAATATTTTGTTTAATTGTGCATTCATGACACAGTAGGTGTGTTGGCATTACGATTTACCTTGCAGCTGCTGGAGGAAGTAACTGCTGAAAACTTTGGAGACAAAATTAACAGGGAACCTCTCCACCAGGGTGCAGGCGTGGAGCAGGTTGAGCAGCGTTCGAGGCTGGAACTGTGAGAAACGTGTGTGCAGGACAGTTTCTACTTTCCTGAACATCTGGCCCGCGTTGGGTGGGAGGTATCCCAGCTTCCCAAAAGCCATGACCTGCCTGGCCACCTGGCTGGTGCTGTAGTCGTCTGCTCGATACACAAAGCTCTCAGCGATGGCATCAAAGACGGGTGGGGAAAGGATGTTCCTGCGTCCAAAGAACTGCATCACTTTAGTAATTGTCTCTGGGTGGGAGGTGAAGGCCACTGTAGGAATGTATTTCTCCATCGCCTCCATAAAGTAATAATCGCTGTGACCAAAGTGCATTAGTGCCCCAAGTACATGGGTCAGCTCCTCATCGGTGAAGTGAGGCACATGCCGCACAGCCTGCTTACACAGATTGATCACAAGAGGCATGGCCTGCATCTGATTCAGGGTTACAAGAGCGCCGAGCACCCCGCTGACAGCAGCAGGATCCATACGGGAAGTAACAGTCACAGTGTGTCTGTGCATGACGTTCAGGAGGTCCCTGTATTTTCCATCTACACCCACACCACCTTGCAGAAGTCTATAAACAGCAACAAGGTCTGCTAGGCTCCAATTAGAAGGCTCCTGCCTCTGGATTTGCTCCATCAACTGCTCCAGCATCACACTGCCTGGACCCTCTATGGCCAGCATTGCCTGCCCCAGAGTACACAGTTCCCCTATGGTCATCTCCCCCCTGTCCAGTCTTGCCTGGCTCTCAGACATGAGCCTCACCATCAGTGTGCTCCAGGGATTCAAGTAAAGCCGTGTGCAGGCCAAGAGAGCCGAAACCAGGCCAGCATCAGACAACCGTCCAGAGTCCTGCTCCAGCTGGAAGCACAGGGCCCTGATAGTGTCCTCCTCCAACACAGTGGGGTTGTTCAGAGCACTGCCCTTCTGCTCCAGGTCAGCCACACGGTGAAGGGCTGCTGCAGCCATGGTGTCAGACATGATTTCCACTGAGCGCAGCAGTCTGAAAACCTGCCTGGAGGAGGAGCAGGTCTCCAGACGGTGCTGGAAACTTTGCTCCTCTATAGCTGTGGGTCGGTGCAGCTGGGTCAGGCGAAACCGAGGGAACGAATCTCTGTGGATTCCCACTGAGCTGCTGGTGATGAAGACAGGCTCCCTGACGATGGTGGTCAGCCTCCTCGTCACGCTGTCCTGTAGTAGCTTTCGGCAGCCCTGTCTTCTTATACACCGACCGGCTGATGTACACAGGCAAGTTACACATAAAGACTGGCTGCTGGTACTCAGAAGCCTGGCGGATCCAACAGGGTAACATCGGACCCTGAACGGAAACCTCTGAATCAGCTTCAGAGCCATGACCCTAGTCCAGGACTCACCGGTCCCAGCTGAGCTAAAACAAAATACAAACACAGAAATATTAAGACTATTTTTAAATAAGTGAAGAAAACTCCCCAAGGGTCAGAGCCTCCTTCCAAGGTTTTTCCTGGTTAAAATAAGCCGTTCATGGGTGGCTTTTTACAAAGAAGCTCGACTGGTGTGCAAATAACTCAGGCAAAGATAATACCTGTTATTTTTTGGCTATTTAATAGGCAAAAGTAAATATATTATGCTTGCGTAAATGTCACCTTACTTACAAGATTTAAATATATATGTTAATAGAGAACTAAATCCTCTGGTATTCTCCAAAAAATGTTTAAATACAGAGAAACGTCTGCCTTCGTTCCTTTTACCGAACCAACCTTGAAGGTTGGTGTTAGCTAACATTAGCATACCTGCTAGCCTCATGGGTAACCTAACAGAGCCGCACTACTCTTTGTATTAACTTTTCATAGAGCTGACATTTCAGACTGAAAAACAACAATGTGACGACAGTAAACCGAAAAAGTTCGTACCTGGACCTTCCAACAGCGGGAAAGGATCAAAGAACCACTGACACCGGAGATGCTACCAAACGTGACCCAGTAAGGAGCATGAGGCGTTCAAGGCACTCTAAAAGTCTGTTCTTTAATTTCACGAGCTTCTTGATGTTCTAACTCGATAGATAATCGTTAAATTAACATATAACAATAGAACTGCTAAAGATTAGCATAACTCTCCACACGGACATCTGAAAATCGTGGCCTAGAAGATATATATTTTTGTTTTATCATTAAATTTGTCTAAAATCCTCAGAGAGCAAACGAAAGAAGAAGTGTCTGAAATCTATACTTTCACCTCTCTTAGAGTAGCCTCACAATAAATGTTCAGTTCCGATAACTCGCTTTAATAACCTTCTGACCTTCATAAGTTATGTCCAATAGTCACTGAAGGCAGCATCATGTGGTTTGAAACTTCCACTCAGACACTAGAGGGCGACATTATCACTACACAATCCTATTCAAAATAACCATCGTTTTGAGTTTGCGGCTGGTCGTTATTATAGCTTAACTAGTCTTTCTGCACCAAAAATCATTCGTTTAGTAACAAACCTACCATTCTAAATCCTGTACTGTCATTTAAAGAGAGCACAGTTGTAAAGTAAAGTGCAGGAGATGAATTTTGTGTCATTGCTCAAAGATTTTGGGAAATGAACACTGTAAACGTAGTTCTGGCGACAAACCAACGACAATCTAGTTCCAGCACGGATATAAGCCTGTCCTTCTCGTCTGATAGGTCAGCGTCCTTTTGTATCTCATAGAGAAGTATTTTTATTATACAAGACCACTCCCTGTATGATATAAATAAGACAACATGCAGGTACATACCAAGCGGTTTTCCTTTCATTTCTATAAAGGTCAAATTTTACTCTGTGCACTGGACTTTTCACAAACATCAGCTAGTGCGAGCCTGTACATGCTGAATGAATTTGATAGGAGGGAGAGCAGGCTTGTAGAGACTTGACAAAATTCCAGATGATGGAGAAAAAGAAAAGAAAAAAAAGCTTGCTTAAAAATCTTCACCCCAGGCCGTAAAATAAAGACAAAATAATGCAACACTTATTTCAGTTGTCATTTATGGAAGGGAAACAGCAAAATACAACTTGATAGAGGGCTTTTATTTAAAAAGTTTATATTAGAAAATGTAAAAACTCAGCTAAACCCAATCACATGAATTGCAAATATGTATTTCCTTAGAGCTTTCCAAGTGCTGCCACTTCACATCTTTATACGACAAAACACTTCAACGCTATTCAGATTTTTCTTCTCAGATGTGTAAATTTGGCAATACTGGAAATTCACAGCAAACCGTGTTGATAGTTATTGCTTTGGTTTGTTTAAAAATGGGGTTTAAATTGGAGAGTTGAGACATGCAGCATGGTGATCTAGCTGACGACAGAGAGGTGGAGGGCATGGAGAGAAGAACGCTGGTGTAGCTCCTTAATCGTCCTTATCCTTGGCTCCGTGCTTTAGGATGCGCGTGAACTCCACGTAGTTGAAATTATTCTTCTTGTCAATGGGGGCCTCCCTGAAGAGCTCATCCACCTCTTCATCTGTAAACCGGTCACCCATTGTTGTGAGCAGCTCCCTGAGGTAATCTTCCTGGATGAAACCTGAAGAGGATAACGGTCAAAATCGGATAAGAAACTGCAATAGTTCCCTCTTCAAATTTAAACAAAACCATAACACTGTGGGTCACCAACAGGAAGTTACCTGTCCCCTCCTCATCAAAGCAAGCGAATGCATTCCTGATCACATCCTCGGGGTCTGTGCCATTGAGCTTCTCTCCAAACATTGTGAGGAACATGGTGAAGTTAATGGGCCCAGGAGCTTCATTCATCATGGCCTCCAGGTAGTCATCATTGGGATTTTTGCCTGTGTAGATAAACATGTGTGATGCAAACTGAATTCAGAGGACACTTTTCTATTTTACAACTACTTATCCTAATAGGAACACAACTAAATCGGGCAAAAATTCTGCCAGAGAAGTTGTAAGACCCAGTGGCAAAGAGTAAAAGAATAATAGGTTAGAACTATTAAAAAAAAAATAAATTTAAAAGCGCTTTCACAGTGTATTGAATGTGTTAAAATAAAAGATATTCACCAATAACAGCTGCACATCTTGTCCTAAAGTCGAGCTTAAAATTACCAGCTGTTTTCAGATGATTAGTCTGGGTGGGCGGCTCTGTTTAGGAGCTTGAAATACATGGGTGGAAACCCTGCATAGCAGCAGCATTGGCAGTTAGCCAAAAGCATAGTTACTGCTTCATTAGAAAAAAAAAATCCTGCAGTATAGATATAAAGAGCACCTTTTCTCTACTCATAAACCTGAAAGACTCAACCTATAGAGGCAATTATCATTTTCATTGACAGCTAAAAAGCAAATTTAAACATTTGCATGTAGAACCAGTTTAAGCACAGCTAACATCAGTACACACCCAAATGAATACGAATATAGCATGAATGTCATTATACCTCCTTAAGTTAAGATGTCTGAGAATTTTACTCACCCAGCGAGGCAAGCATGTCATGGAGGTCCTCTTTGTCGACGAATCCATCTCGATTCTGGTCGATCATGTTGAAGGCCTCCTTGAACTCCTGAATCTGGGACTGGTCAAACATGGCGAAGACATTGGAGGTGGCGCGCTGAGGGCGCTTCTTCGTGGTCTTTCCCTTAGCCCTTTTGCTAGACATTGTGAATGTTTTGTTTCTGTGGAAATTAACAGACATGAGGTTACGCATCTGTTTGAATTACAGCTCAATTTGATTAACAACTGAAGAACAAAAACTGGAAACTCATTTAGGTTGGGTTGATTTCTACATCTGATATGACTAAACTAAAAGACTTTTCATTGGATCAAAAATACTTCAAGAATTCCAATCAGGATGCAATCTTATATGGATGAATGCCAACTTATTCCCCATTTACAGAAAACAGCATCATTTGCCAAGGCATAATGTGGAAGAAAACAATAACACAAGACAGACAAAAGTTGGCAGCACCTATCAGCATTTAGATCAAAGTAGATGATGCCATTATTCAAAATAAGAGTTTGTCAGTCACATCCACATATGAGTGGCAGGGTAATATAATTCTCTAGCAGCGAATCCCCAGTGAGGTGTCCCCTCACTGAGCTATAAATGGAAATGTTCCTCATCTTTCTAGGTTGATCAGCTCACTGCTTTCAAAGAGGGTAGGAAAACTACTGATGTGAGGACAGATGCCCTTATCAGGCAAAGTCTTGAATAAAGAGCTGAACTGTCCCCACATTAACATCTTCATGTTGACAGACACTTTAGGTTTTGCTGCTCTGCGCTCATGGAAAATGGACCCAACCAGCTTGGGCAGCGAGTATCATCTGGCTATGCGTGTGATGCCTTGTAAAAACAGTGATGCAGGCTGATATTATCTGAAACACTGATAAGTGCCACAAAAAAGAGAAAAAAACCCACGAGCAATTTCTTAACTTATTAAATAATATAAATAGCATAAAATGACATAGGAAATGTTATGCCTACCGAGGATGAAGTTGAAAAGCTGACTGAACACAGCTAGTGATTGTTGGTGAAGTGTGTCAACTGACTAACAAATAAAGCTTATTTACCAATCTACATGACGACTGCTTGCCATTTTCTGTTATTAGAGATCTGCGCAACTTTAAAATAAAAAAAAAGTTTTACCCATTATTGAACGTGTTTACTTTTTTGAGAGGACTATTGGAGTTGACCAGGGTTAAAACGCATTCACCATACTTACGTGTTTTTAATGACATGTTTTCTTCTCCCCAACGTTCATACAAATGCACAATTGACTTGAATTAACTTCTAATAAGCCAAAATGTTAAACCTGATATTTATAAGATTTTAAAAAAGCTGACCGTACATGCACACTCTCCTGGTTTGCGGCCTGTATTAAGCAACATTATAATTGATATGAAATACCCAGTAGTCACTGGCGATAACCCATTTCACAAACACATTTTCAACTCATGAAGCTAACTGCGGGATTTAATACCTGGAAATATTTCCTTACTTGGGACCAATTTCGTAACAGAACCATTAGCTACGCGGCTAACTATTAGCCGTGTTTTCAAGGCTACCAACCGAGCGAACAACATATTAGGTTTTCTTTTTAGATATGAAGCTTAAGTAGCGGGATTAGCTCCGTGTTTTGTATATAACAAAGTGGCTACAATACAACTAAATAGCTCTTAAAGTAAGATAGAAACACAGACTTACCTGACAACTTCCAGAAGACCGTCAGCTAACCCTGTACCGTTCTTTTTCTCAACCACCGCCCTTCACTTCCTCATAATATTGCTGGGTTCCGTACAGAACAGCAGAGCAAACCAATGAAGAAATATGGGGGTGTCCGTCAAGAATAAAGCCATTATTTCTCATTTGGAATTAATTGCATGTTTCAGTCTAATTGTAATTCTTAAATAACTTGTTTAAAACTCCGTTTGAAATTATATCGAAATAATTCTAGCATTATTAGGAATAAAATACATAATCTTTTTTTACACTCCCCTCTGTGGAGTAATTGCAACTTCCATTCCCTTGCCTGCGTTGACGTTCCTGGATATGTCCTTTTAAGGAAATAGAGACTACGTCCCTCTTGCGATGAGCAATTAAGGAAAGGTGTAGTTTCAATGATCTCTGTGGGAAGATAGAAGTTTTTAAATTCCATATTTTACTTAATCTAACCTTTCTCTTATTTGCTACACTATTCAACACATAAATTTATCTTTTTTGTATGTTTGGGTTTTTTTAACATACAAATAACAGCTGACTCCTTTCATCCCTATAATGGAAAAAGAGAAACTTAGTCTTATTTGAGTCATTCTCATGACTAAACTATGTTGACACTGATCAGTTCTTATTTATGATGTTCATTTGTAACATTATCATTGGGCTTTTTATGTTGTTTACTTGTTATTGATTGTTGAAGAAAATGTGTTTATGATGCCTTCCTGGGAACATCCTTATTGAAGATTTGAATAGGTAAAGTGAACAGAAAAAGGCAATGAAATATTGAAGGAACTTCAAATACTAAACCAAAAAAAAAAAAAAAAAAAAAAAAGTTAAAAAAAAA
>VVHJ01024535.1:2722-28059 GCA_015107715.1 Tylochromis polylepis
GACTCAGAGGCTGGCACAGCTGGCAGTGCCAGAGCACACTGGGCACCATCTTCCTCTTCCCGTGCCAATCTCAACCCGTGCTCATCACATTCAAATTCACCAAGCTTTATTGGCAAGATGAACGCGGTCAGTGTTGCTCACTGTCATGCTGAGAGACCAAATTGAATGCTGATCTTTCACAGAGAAGTGGCTTCCCCATTGTTCCAGTTCAAGTTTACTTTAACTCAAAAGTGAAAATGTGTCTGCTAGGTGAAATGTGACTTTTAGTTCAGCCCTTCATTTGAGTTTCTCTGCATTTAGTCTTCATCCCTTTGTCAAGCATGTCGATATACTGCAGCTACACAGCACAGGATGCCTTGTCATTCTAAGAAAACATCTGTGTGCAGATTGTACTCCAGTAACACAACCTCCCTATGAAACAAACTTTGGCTTTGTTAGAGCAAAGCCAAACTCTTGCACTTTCTTTTTTCTTTTTTTCAAGAAAATTGCATAGGCAGATGCACCATCATTCTGCAGTTGCTTATTTTGTGAGTGTTATAATTTTCTTTTTAGAGTACGCACAGCCTCATCTACCCACCTGTCTGGAATATTTCTACTTCAGTTAGTCATTTTCAGCATTTTCCGGAATGCATTTTGACAGCCTTCATAGAACAGACAGGAACGTGTTGCGTTTATGCTGTTGGTTAAATATGTGGGTGTACGGAGAGCAGCAGATAGCAATTGCAAAGTAAGTGCGGGAGAATGAGGGTTTTTTTTACAGTCAAACTCTAAGAATTACACCTCTAACTCAAAGCATAACTCTTGCCTCTGCATTATGGTCCACTGAGCCGAATGCTGGTGTGGAAACTGTCCTTGCTGCCTGGCTTTGGATTTCCTCCTGACTGACAGCTGATTGTAGGTCCAAAATGTTGGGTCAACGAATTATTTACTGGCGTGACTCCAGTGATTTTTAGTCTGTATGTCTGACTTGCATTCAGACTTTTAATCATGATGTCAAATCATGTACTACTGGCCACTTCATAATATTACATTTTGCCTTTTCCTAGGCTTGTAGGAAATCTTCAGGAGATACATGGCATCACATTGTTAAGAAATGCATAGAGAGCGTATTCTTGATTGCATTTATGATAACAGTCATTATAGAACTTCACAAAGAGGCTGCACATTCTTATTGTCTTTTTATTGGTATGATTTCTCTCCAGGTAAACATTTTTTGCAACTTTTTCTTAAAAATTTCAAGTCCTACTAACAGAGAAACATCAGCTCAACACATTTGTCTTTTTATAGACTAAACTCTTCACTTCTGCTGAATTGCAGAGATATCATCATGCTGGATGTCATGTTTCTGACAGTCTTTGATGTGACTTAGTACAGTGTGCTGTGTCTAGGGTATTGTGTTAACCAGTATTGTGTGTTTGTAGTTTTTTTTTTTCAGTGCCTTTTTTTGGTGGTTTTACATAGATTTTTGTGTATTTTATAATATGTGATATATATAATCGATACAGAAAATACTTGCATTAGCCTGGTAATTGCAAAGTTGATTTAGATTTGAGAGGATTGGATCCTGTCAGCGACGAAAAGTCTAAGTGCGCTTCTACTGAGTGAGTTTGTCTGTTACATGAAGACACCGTCATACATGGAGCATGTGTGTTTTGATCCCTCTGGCTCTAACAGTCCTCTGGAACAGGCTGTCTTTGTCCCAGAATTCATTCCTTCTTCTTCTTCCTTGCCTTCATTGCTTTCAATTTCCCTTCCTCTTTCTATCTGTTTATTTTGGAGACTGTTTTGGTAAATTTTTGCCCCTGTGATTGAAAAGCTATTCTCTCACCTATATTTTATCTCTGTTTCATCTGAAGCTTTTTTCTCTGTCTCGCTGTCTGACTCCATGCCAGCTGGCAGCGTATCTGCCCTCAGGTGTTTATTGACCAGTCCCCTGCTTTCCTTTGTATCTATCCATCCATTCATCCCTCCATCCAGCCAGTCTTTGCCAGTCCTCCCCGGTGGCTCTGTTTTGGTTGGACAGTGGAACGAGAGTGTGCTGTGTTGTTTCTGAGACCTGGCCCGGCTCAGGCTGCTTCAGCCAAGCTCACTTTCATTCAGTTGTAAAACCCATCAGCTATTGGTATCTTGTGCTTTTAACACCTACTGTTTCTTGTAGTTAGAAGGGTGCTGCAGTGCTTCAGCTGACTGTTTAACGCTGAAAAATGTGTACAGTTGTAGTTTCTTTATCTGCATTTGCATCTGTACGTTGCCAGTTTTTGCACAGATTTTTATTGTAACAACAACACAGCACCATAAAGTACAATACAGTCCAAACTTGACACGGTATTTGGCCAAAATGAATAATCAGCTGGCTCCTTGGCATCAGATTTAAAACTGGCCACTTGATCGCACAGTCAGTTAACTAGTCATTCCTGTTGGAGTAAGTTTATTATATATAAGGAGAAGAGGGCTGGTTTTTATAAGTTTTGTGAAAAATGCTCTGAAAATGGATTATTTTCTCTGCACTTTTTGTTTATGACCTTCTCTTAAACTTTTGTTATTTATCTTTCCTGTAAAGTTTGTTCGTATCTCGTAAGATCAAAATTATGGGGAGAATAAATAAGAGTGGCTTCATAGACCAACCATGTTCAGGTCAGTCTTTTCAGATTGTTTTTGGTTAATGGACATATGGTTAAACATCAGTACTGTCAGATTGGTTTCTTACTGGCCAAAACTGAACCAGGTCATCTGAACTGATCTGATGGCTGAGAACAACCTGTTGCATGATAAGCGGCAATCTGGCATAGTTGCAAAGATAATTAATGGAGGAGAACTTCATTCAAACTAGATGAAGCATCTAAATGCACTGAACTATACCCTGTATAAACAGTGTTATAACATTAGCAAAAAAATCAGTGAGAAGTGGTAGTGAACCATCTCACAAATTACAGTGAGTTAATCCTCAAAACATGTGTCCACTTAGAGCAAATTGTGGGTCAAACTGTTCCCAGAGTGTGATCTTTTTCCTATTTCTAAAACTGTTTATGTAAACTCAGAGCAAAAACCGATATACAGTGCTGTGCAAAAGTCTTGAGCTACCCATTATTGCTTTGTATTTTTCTCCCAAGCAACCAGACTTTCTTCTAATGTTTTACTGTGGTATTGAGCAATAGTTCTTCAGGCCATCTGAAGAACTGTTGGACAACTATTTTTCTTTGGACATTTGCTCCTTTTTTTCACTCATTTTCACTCCGAGAGTGAGGAAGAGTCATTGTACCTGACTATTTTCAAAGAAATCTTTTCTTAACACTGACCTGTGAATTATTCAAGCATAAAAAAGTCACCTAACTCCAGGGATGAACCAGTTTAAATTAATCTTTCGTCTCTTTGTTATTAGCGGAACACATAATTTTTTCTCATTTCTTTAGTTGAATCTAAATGCCAAAGATGCATGTTTGACTGGCATAAATTGTATTTTTACACCAACAAGGTGATTCCCAAAGAACAAAAGGCAGCCAGCATCCAAAGAAGAGCTTTGAATGACCTTCAAGAAGCCCGGAGAACTATTGCTGAAGACTACCTAAAGAAATTAGAAGAAAGCTTGACTAAGAGAGTTCAGGCTGTGTTTAAGAATTCAAGATTGTTAGATTGTACAAAATGCTCATGTTTCAATAAATCCCTGCATCAATTCCCATTCCCTGAGCATGAATGCTTTGATTTATTTCCATCTGTGATCTAGTAGGACAGATTGGACAAGCAACAGGCTGAAGTATAGTCAAGCAGACTGACCAAGGTTTCAGAAGAACAGATATCACTTGACTAAAGAAGAATGACTCCCTTGAGTTTAATGTAGTAAATGTTTCACATTGGCAACAGGCAGATAATCTACTTCCAGTTATAAAAAATGTCTTCACTTCTGCCAAGTTCTTCGTTTTAACTCTCACTTTTCTCTTTGTGGTCCTCACATACATACGTCTGTATACACATACTTTATATAAATACACCAAAAGAGCTGAGGCACGCATCTACACATGAATGCATAGGTTGACACACGCATGAAGCTGTGTCTGTCCTTGGAAGTGAGCCGGGTGTCTGGTGCTAATTGTTTATGAAGCCTCGTTGAGAGTAAATGAAAGGCTGGCTGAATGCATGCGTGTCTCTGTGATCCTTTGTATGACGGCATATACAGCCCTGTCAGTCACTACACTGCCCTCCATTGCCATGTCTGCTTTCTTTTATCTATTCCTCTTCAACACCTCTAAGTGCCAGCAACATGTGTTAGTGAGGATGAAGTGATGCACAGAGAAAGGGAGACAGAAAGCAAGACAGGCAGATGGAGGAAAAGGGCAAAAACAAATAAGACTGTTGGAGAAAAATCACAGAAAACGTGAGAGCGACTGATGTTATAGAGGAAGAATAAGGGCAGCTGAGGGAAAAAGAGAGCCGATAGATTATAAAAGAGAGAAAATAATATAGAAAAATAGAAAGATTGGAAAAATAGACAAAGAGAGCAACTGAGGGGAGGGAGATGAGGGAGAGGAAGAGAGGGGGGAGAGGGATGGGAGGAAGAGGATGAATAGGGTAATAATGGCTCAGTGTGAGAGCTGTTGTAGAAAAAGAGAGAACGGCTGAGTGAAGAAGAGAACAAAATGAGGCTGAGGGCACTCAGACAGATAGAATTAGACACACCGCAGAGGTTCACTGTGCGTGTGTGTGTTTGTGTGCAAGGCTGAGAGCGAGTGTGCTTTTGTTTCTGTGTGTTTGTGTGCACTGGTATAGTGTGCGTGTGTGTGGGTGTGGGCAGCTGTTTTCTTAGGATGGGTACTATTGCTGTTGGTGTGAATGGATGGATGGAGGAAAAGAAAAACCAAACCTTTTTCAGACCAAAAAAAAGCATTTTCGTGAATTTTCAGAGTTTTCAGAAATGGACAAACATAATGACACGAAATAGCCGGCTGAGACAGGTGGAGAGCTTGAGAGGAATTTTCTGAGGTTTTCGGCTCTCTGTGAACGTTCATACGTGTGTTGTTGGGACGTGAGGACAAGCTGAGTTAAACTAGAGTGTGAAGGTGCTAAAAGACCCAAATGATGAGTGTAGCTCTAATGCTGCCTCCATCCCACCACCTCTGCTCACACATTCCCCCACATGTTTCTTCTCTCAGTCTCACAGAAATGTCACTGACAGAACTCCTTGCTCATTAAGAAGGTGTTTAAATGCAACAAAGGCTTAATGTGCTGTAGAGGTGTATCATATGCTCTGTGCTCATTGTGTACTTATGATCCTGCAATATGCAACATGATTATATATCCCCTACTACTCTCTCCTTCTGTCTCTCACTCTCGTTTCTCTCTCTTTCAATCACAGGCGGAGATTGTCAAGCGTCTCAGTGCCATCTGTGCTCAGATCATCCCTTTCCTCTCTCAAGAGGTAAGTGTCACTGCAGCCAGAGACATTTACACATGCACAAGCAACATGCACACACAAAAAAAGGGAGAAAACCAATCACACCTCAGAGAATATCAGAAATCTATCATATACTGTATATAGGACATTTTAACAGTTGAAGAATTTAAATACTAATCCTGATTTGCTACACACTTTCCATTTTAAAGCAAACAATTTGATAATGTTATGTTGTCACTGAACAAATGCAATCTTTATCATTGGACAGAATTCTATATTATTTACAATTAGAGCCATAATTTGTTGGATAAAAAAATTTTTTTAGTGTTGCCTTGGGCTCAAAGTCAGCTGGACAGTGTTGAATTTGTATTTTACTTTATTTTCACTGTAATTTTGCCAGTGAAAGATTCCATCATTGGGCTGTAAAAGCAAAATAAACCAATCAGAGAGAAAGCAAAAACTTTAGGAGTGGCCAAATCTACAGTCTGGTTCATTCTTAAAATAAGGACTCCACTGACCAGTTCAGCGTTTTTTTAACAGCAAATCTTAAAAAAGGTGGAGGCAATGTTATGGCTGCCAGTAGAACCATGTCACTAGTGTTTATTGATGATGTAAATGGAAAATGAACCAAAGCATACTGAAAAAGCAACCCAAGAGTTTATCAGTAAAAAGAAACTTGATATTTTTTGATGGCAAAAAGTAAGTCACTTGATCGCAAACCAATCGACCATGCTCTTCAGTTATTTAATACAAATCTGAAGGCAGAAAGACCCACAAACAAGAAACAACTGAAGGCAGCTGCAGTAAAAATCTGGTTGAGCATCCCAAGGCAGGAAACACAGCTTTTGGTGATGTTCATAGGTTCTAGACTTCTACGAATAAACTTTAAAATTATTAATTATTTCTGAAAAATTAGCTTCTGAAAATGGGGAACTATGTATAAAAATGCCTATAAATACTAAACACAGATTTTTTTAATGACTTCAATTAAAGTTGAAAGCCTACACTTCAATCATGTCTTGAATCTTTGATTTAAAATCCAATGCGGTGGTGTACAGAGGCAACATTATTAAAAACTGTGTCCAACAAATTATTGATCTGGCTCTATTAGGTGAACACAACAATTGGCTAATTTTAAGATAAATAAATCAAACCAACAATAATATATAATAATAACAGTTTCACAATGGTTATTTAGTGTAGCAGATGTAATTGATATTTCTACATTTCTGTCTTGAAGGGGCCACCATGACATGTTACAGTCAGCTGATTTTTGACATTATTATTATATTATTATTTAATGTTATGCCTCATGGCGAAAACAAGGTATTACAGTCATATGCATTATATATGTTTCTGTGGTTATTTACTAATGAATGGTACTGATAACATAATAAATCTCACAATTTTCAGTGTAACTGGAAACAAAGTGGAAGTCTTTAGCATTGTTTTAGACCCAGCTATACAAAATATCATGAAGTAAGCTCTCTGACTACTCTAAATTAAATACATACTTTTTTTGTGCTTCAGGGCTTCTTATCATTCAGAACATTATCACCATTCCTGAACGAGTGTTTTGCTTCATTAATTGCTCCTTAAAGCCATAATTTAATTTATATGTGCTTAGAGGTGCAGAATTATTGATGATATATTGTTGCATTGTTGCTCTGACTTTGGGCAAGACAACAAAACAGATTAAATGAGAGTAAAGCCTCTTTATAGTTTAATTCTACTGCGTCAGTGTGATTTTTTTTACTGTACATTTGTGTGTGCATTGGAGGGTTTTTGTGCAGGTGTGTTGATTGTGTAAATACAAACCTGCAGAAACCCTCCTTTTTTTGTCTCTAAGTGTGAGTGTACACTGAGTGCGCTACCTGGAGACAGCAAGGTCACAGCTTTGTCAGTTTGATCAATATTGACACTGTGTGTATTCTGTGTGTAGGTGTGCAACACCAGCACACACATATAATGTTTGAGTTTGTGCGACTGATTACATTGGGATTTTGCTCAAACAGAGCTGAGATTTTCGTTAGCGTTGCTCACAGTATGTGTGAATGCACACGTATCTCTGTACGTGTCTGGCTACAGTGTGTGCGCTTCCGTTTTTTGTGACGTTCTCTCAGTGTTTGTGTTGTGTGAATGCACGGTTGCCCCATCCAGACAGTCTTATTTGCACTACCTGTACCGGGTTTGGATGGAGGTAACAGCACTGTGTCATTACTGAGTGTACATGCAATATACTCTACATCACATTATGCTCGCACTATATATCATAGTACACACCGTGGATGATTATGCACTGTAATGTGTGTGTCTTTCACTTTCCTCTTAATGTGTATGTGTAGCACCAGCAACAGGTGGTCCAAGCTGTGGAGAGGGCCAAGCAGGTCACTATGGCTGAACTCAACGCCATCATCGGGGTGAGTCACCTTCATTCGTCAACACAACTGCGCACACAGAGGAACTAAGAATGATGGGAATTAAATTATTATTCATTATTAATGTCTATAAATACAAACGTGTCATTAAGTGTCTGTGATGTGCAGTCCTGTGAAAATGATTCAGAAGTTTGCAGAACCACCTTTAAGGGCAGTAACTTTCTGTATGACTTTATCCATTTCTCTCACATTGTTATGGAGGAATTTTGGCCCGCCCATCTTTACAACTTCGCTTCACCTCATTGAGATTTGCCGGCATCTGTTTATGCACAGCTCTCTTAAGGTCCCGTATCAGCATTTCAATCAGGTTGAGGTCTGGACTTTGACTCCACTGCAACACACTGATTCTTTTCTTTTACAGTGATTCTGCTGTAGATTGTCTATTATGTTTCAAATGCATGTATGTCTCTATTTTGCCCAGGCTTTATCTGCCCATCAGCTTCCTCTTGAACAACATCAGGTGGTCACCCCAAAAAGTTGATTCACAATACTTTTTTATGCATTTATTAGACTTATCAGAGTATTTTTGCATCACCAAAAGCACGCCCTTGCACATTTTGGCTATATTGTCCTGAGTATGTATGTACCCCATTGTGCATGTACCTCAGAATATATATACTTTTCCTCATGTCACCATGAGCTGATATTGGTCCTCCGGTGTAACTAGCGATGCGCTCGTTATTTTTTTTTACATCGCAGTGGCAGTTTAAGCCGGACTAGACGCTCGCCATTAATGTGTGGGAGCTGTGGCGCCAGCATTATTCTCCTCCTCCTCTCCACCAGTGTTGTGGAGCTATGTTTAGCTCGCAGGTGCTTCCTCAAATTTGAAGTAGAGCTTTTCGCAGCTGACAGACACTTTACACCTGGGCACAGTTTGCATTTCCCTGTGATCTTCCTGCCATTTTCACCCACAAACTTAAAATAATGTGGATGCTTCCAAAACATAAAGTCTTTCATTGCTGCCATCTTGCTTGCTGAGCTACATGCACAGTGAGACTATTAGGCAAATGCTGACCATGTGAGCGGAATATCAGGAACTAGAAGAGGTCAAATTTTAACAGTAATGGTTTATTTATCTGACGATTTGAGATAACTAAATAATGAGTTGCCTGAATCATCAATTGAGAACTTTAACAATGCTCATAATGTGCATATAATATACTTGTCTGTATATACATATATGCACTACCTGTACCGGGTTTGGATGGAGGCAGACACAGTGATGCTCCTGAGTGCTGTAGTAGATGGGGCTTTCCACAGCTTGTCAGAGCACTGATCACATTACTGTCTACTTAAGGCCCTTTGTTCCTCCCAGCACTACAAACACTGCTGTCTCTAAGGTGTGTGCTTTTGTGTGTGTATGTGTGTCTAATACACCGGCTTGACAAAACAGCACACAAAAACACATCATAATGCTCCCCTCAGGATAATAGCCTTTCTTTATCTGTAGCTGCTCCTTTGCTCTCCTCTCTCTCTCTCTCTCTCTCTCCTTATTCTTCTCCTTTTCCTCCTCTCTTTTTTTTCTTACCTTCTTCAATTTCTTTCTGGATTTTCCCATCCCTCCCTACAATCTTTTATCATTCTCTCCATCTTACATCGGCCGTGTCCTCATTTATTCTCTCCCGTTATTTTTTTGTGTGTGTGTCTCTTATCTTTTGTTCTCTCGGCTGCACACTTTCCTTCCCTTTTTCCCTGCACTCATTTACTCTTTTCCCTGTTCATGTAATTCTCCTTCACTTTTCATTGCTTCCTATGTTATTTCCTTCTGTTTCTCCTCATCATTTGCTGTGTGACTCAAACATTTTCATCCTTCCCTTTAATCCTCCCTGTGTTTTCCCATGGCCCCTTTTCCACCTTTTTCTTCTCCTTCATAATAAATCCCATTGCCTCGATATCTCACTCTTTAAAAAAACAAAACAACTCTGGTTCTTCTATTCACTTCTTGGTTTCATTCTCAACTGCCTTTGCTTTTCTGGTGTATCATGATCATTCAGTTTCATTCTGCCTTTCTTTCCTTGTCCTCTTTCCAATCCTTGGTCTCCATCCTTTCACCCGTTAATCCTCTAATCACTTTCACATCCTGTCCACCTTCATCTTAATTTCCTTCTTCACCGCTCTCCATGTGGATTTTATTTAATTCGCCTTCTCCCTTTCTCATGTTTTTCCTCCTTTCTTTTTTCCAACCACACTGCCTTCCCCCTCACTTCGCGTCTCCTGTTTGTTCTCATTTTCCTCTGCTTATTTTCATTCCCTTTTCTTCTTTACCTTGTCTTTTATAACCACACACTCTCTTGTGTCTCACCCTCCCTCCCCTTACTCCTTACCTCCCCGCTACTTTCTTTCCCTGTGGCCACAGCAGCAGCAGCTCCAGCACCTGTCTCACCACGCCCCTGGCATCCCTCTGACGCCACACCCATCAGGGCTGTCCCTGGGCGCGGGGGGCTCAGGACTCCTGGCACTGACGGGGGCTTTGGGGGTTTCAGCCCACCTTGCCTCCAAAGATGAGCGCAACCACCTGGACCCTGAACATCTCAGAGGTAAAGAAGCTTTTAGCCTCTTAGTTCTCAGTTTTGACTCTAAAATCAGGATTATGTGTTTTGGTAGAGTATTTGTTGTGAGGATATTCTGAGTGACTTTGAGCAACGTTAGTCTTTTCTACTATTGAAACCGATTGCCTTCACTTAGACTTAAACTCATCAGAACATTTTGGTTCTTAATGTGGATGTTTTTACCCCTAAAAATCCCTCCAGCCCTGAAGTGTACTACGGTTGTTCCACAGTGAGAATCAGTGTACTTGTTTTTGTTTCAGGTTTGCACAAAGTGGTTGATCGATGATGAAATCAATAATGGTATTGAACATTTTAAGGAGATTGGTTAGCAAGTTCAGTACATGTGAGGCTGAAGAAGAGGCTCTGGGAAACAGCGCGTGCCCCTATCGAATATCAAACACGCAGAGATTATGTTTTGCTTCCTAAAATGTCTGTTTTCCAACATTTGCATTTCTGATTTTTGTGTTTAATTGGCTTCATTTGTCATCCTAGAATCTGTGGATAGTAACTCATGACAGCTGCAGCATAAGAAAATATAATTCTTTATCATTTTTAACCACATAAAATGCAAAGCAACACTATATATCGTGTCTAACAGTCAGCTGCTTTGTAATTTGTCCAGGAACTCGCCTTTTGGACTCAGTTTGAACTTGCTTGTTTCGATTGCTGTCTTACTATGACCAGATGTATTCATGGCGTTCCTGTAAATGCAGGAGAAATGCTCTCTCCCTATGAACTTCCTTTCACCCCGATAGAATATCTTATCTTTGTGCAGTTTTTCCGGCAGCGAGCCAAGAGAGACTTTCTCATGAATAAACCGAGAGCTAGAAAGAAAAATGGAAGGAATCGGTGAGAACAGAAACGGGGGAAAGATAAAGAGATCACTGTGTTCATATTGTCGTGTTAAGCATCTGTGTAAGAGCTTATGCATGTCTGCAGCTGTGTGTGTTTCTGTTCTTACATATGAGACGAAGAATGAGGAAAAAGATGGTGAGCGTTGATGGCAGCAGGGGAAGACAGCGAGCTTTGTCTGGCTGGAGAAGAGAGAGAGGGAAAGATAGAGAGGCTAGAGGAGACTGGAGTTGGGCACAATAGTGGGTTTGTATCTTTATTAGACAGAAGTCGTCGTAGTTCAGCCTAACCTTGGCTGACTGGGGACTGTTGTTGTTGTTATCAGCACTGACGTCAAACTTTCTCTCTTCTCCCCATTTTCCCTTCTTCATCACTCTCTTCTCTTTTCTGCTCGGTTTTCTTTCCTTCCCTTTCTCTGCCCCAACCCAGAGGGAGCGCCCAGCAGGGTGAGTAGTGTTGCATGTGTGTACCTTGATGTAAGTGTTTTGTACGCCCACGTTTCACCGTGTGCGCGCGCGTGTGTGACAGTGATAAACTGAGGGAAATGGAGACACACTGTAAAGTGGCCTCTAAAAAAGGCAGTGTTTTGCTGGAGCTCAGCCAGGAGTTGCACAGCTCAACAGCAGCACAATAGCAGCTCATCACCATCAACCTTGAGCTTCTCAAGGTTTTCTCACATTATACTAACGTCTGAGCTCGCTGCATTTGACTGTTATCTGGAGGAGCCTACGAACTGAGTTAATGGACTGTTTCTTTATCAGCACCACAAATATTCTGGTAATCTACAACATTTACAGAACAAGAGGAAGGATTATATTTGAGTTAATGTTAAATGCTGCCCAAAATACCCCAGAGTCTGTCAAAATAAGAAATGTAAGTAAAACCGCTAAATATTGGCCATGAAACACCAAATATTTCTGTGCGGCAGATCCAACAACTGAGTTCCAAGCGATTAGATGCTTCAAATCAAATCAAGTCTAAAATATCCTTAGTTAATATTAAACCTAATGTGCAAAAGTGCCGTTGCCATGATGCAGGGAAATCACTGCACCAGAAAATCAAAGTGGTGTTCACCCTGAATGGATGAACAGTTCAAAGGCTTATGGAGTTTCTAGCCTGCAGGAAGTAATGTAATGTTTAGACACATGTTGTTCTAAGAGCAAAAATGATCCCCTGACATTTAAAGTTTACCACCCCAATTCCGAAAAAAGTTGGGATGTTGTGTAAAATGGAAATAAAAACAGAATGCATTGGTATCTAAATCTGATAGAGCCACGTTTTATTAACAGTAGAACACAGAAAACATGTCACATGTTTAAACTGAAAGAATGGATGGATGGATTTTGAATTTGATGACAGCAACATGTTTCAAAAACTTTGAGATGGGGCAACAAAAGGGCTGGAAATGGACTGATAAAATGAATCAGCTGGAAGCAGATTATGCGACATGAAACAAAAACTACAACAAAGCTTAATCGATAGAATCTTATTTCAGGCAAGAACGGGTCACGGTTTCTTTCAGCAGAGTTTATGAAAGTTGCATCTGAACAGTCTGTTTTTATTTACATTTTATACACTGTCCCAGTTTGTGAAACAACCACAAACCGAAACAATCTTTACATGTGCATATCTTTCCAAAAATATGTGCTTATTCTGAGTTTCAGTGGGCACAATAAGAATAAACGGAAGTGACACAGATGTCATTACAGTTTTCCCATTAGCTGCCTTTTCTTTAACATGACATTTCACTACAGCACTGACCTATTTGACTTTTTATATTAGAAGCAGCGGCAACCATTTGTGTGAAAACTGAAAAAGAAAGAGAAACTAAAGAGGAGAAACCTGAAACTGGGGGGGGGGGGGGGGAAGGGGGGGGGGGGGGGGGGGGGGGGGGGGATTAAAGGAGAATAGAGCAAGAGGAGAAGGGAGGAGGAGAGAAGGGGTCAGCAGAGGTAGAGAAGAGTAGATGAATGCAACCCCTGTTCCTTAAACAAGGCCTGGGTAAACAGGAAGTACAGCTGCGCTTTCTGTCCCTGTCCCTGTGACTCTCTGTCTTTCACCTCCTGCACCTCCCTCCTCAGCCTGTCCAAAAATACACAGCATTCCTCCTAGAACACAATTACGTTTCCCTTATCTGATACTCTTAACTTGTGAATATAATAATGCGCAAAAGCCAGTAAAAATGGAAGCAAACACAAATAACAAAGGTCTTGCAGAATATCTCGTTGCCTTCTCGTCACATGGTGAGGAGTCATGATAGTTGGCAATCTAGACACGCAGCTCCCCTTGGTGGGCCCTAATCCCCCTATTTCTTTAAGAGAGAGAGGGAGTAGAGAGGAGGAGAAAGGAGGCATTGTGGTTTGAGACAGTGCAGTAAAAAGAGGAGCGTACAGTACCAAATTGAGGTCGCAGCAAGACAATGGCTGCCCTTCACTGGCTCATTCACACACGGTCTCCACACAGCTCTATCAAACGCCTCTTTCTTTTCTTCTTCCCCTCTTCTGGTCTGTTCTTTCTCTTTCTTTCTCTCACGTCCGCCTTTCTTCTCCTCATCACAGAGGGATGGGGGATAATGAAAGGCTGGCTCGCCCAGGCTGTTCTGGGGCCCATTGCAGAGAAGAGGACCCCTCTCCCTCTCTCTTCTCCCTGTCTCTCTCACAGTCCCTCCTGCTTTTGTCAGTGGGTACCTTCTCATCTTCTCTGTTCAACGCCTTACACCAACTCCACCCACAGCTTTTGTTTTGGAGGGAGAATGCATAATTCAGCACAATGCATAAAGGTATCGGGTAAAATTTTTTTTATAAAAACAGCACAATCACACCTTGAAACCCATTTCTGATTTGTGCTAAGTGCCTTATTTAAAGAACACATCTACATGGAAATTGTTAATATGAATATGGCAAAATTCAGTGGAAGTACAAACCATTTGGAGTTAAAAACAAAGAGTGAATTTTCCAGCACATGCTGCCAAAAGAGTAAAAATCTTCAGCACCTGTGGCTGATGATGGTGTTGGTGAGCACAGTGCTGAAGATGATGGGAGGGAGACAATGGAAGGAGTGTATAACGTGCGGTGGGATAGTTTGACACTCCGTGCACTTACTTGTTTTGGGTTTCATCTCAGTGCAATATTTATTTGTGTGGCCTTACATTTAACATGGTTTATATACATAGTCAGGGTGATCAGTTGTGCTGTGCTCTTTTTTTTAATGTATGTAATATACTTTAGAGCCCCCATTGCTTCAGAACTGCCTTAACTCTTCATGGCATAGATTCAAAAAATGTGCTGGAAACATTCCTCAGAGATTGTGGTGCATATTGCCATGATGGCTTCAGACTGTTACTGCAGATTTTTCAGTTGCACATTCATGATGCCAATTTCCTGTCCCGCCACATCCAAAAGGCAGTCTATTGGCTTGAGACTGTGGAGGCCAGTCTCAAGCACAGTGAACTCATTCTCATGCTCAAGAAACCAATTTGAGATGATTTGAGTGTTATCCAGCTGAAAGGAGCCATTAGAAGATGGGTACACTGCATTTATAAAAGGATAACATTCTTTTTCGGACTGAATTCCAACATAGAGCACATTCAACCCATTCGGATGCTCGGTTTGAACTTGTCTTGACCATGTCTACATGCCTTAATGAGTTGCTCCCATGTTATTGGCTGAAGATGAAGATGTATGCCCAATGAAGTGGCCTGTCAGTGTAGAATCTCATCGTATCTAACTTTTGTTTAAGCGTAAAAAGGTTTACAAGTTTTGCTTAGTCACTTGGTCCATGATTGATATTTGTTTTCCTGGATTTACATCACGGAACATGAGGAAAAGTATCCAGAGTAGACAAAACAGTCAGTTCACATGACCATAAGCATCAAGCCATTCATCCATCCATTTTCTTAACTGCTTATTCAACTGGGTCATTGGGTGTCTACAGCCTATCCCATCTGTCAGCAGGCAAAAGACAGGGTACACTATGGTCCCCAGTCATCACAGAGCTAACACGGAGAGACAGACACACATACTCTCACATCACCACCTACTGCACAACCAGCAAACTAACCAAACATACATGTCTTTCGACTGTGGGGAAAAAGCTGAAGCACCCAAAGAAAACCCAAGCAGGCAAGGGAGAACACACAAATTCCACTCACATAGGTCTCAGCCAGCCGAGAGGTTTCAAACCAAGAACCTCGTTGGTGTGAGGTGTCAGAGATACTCAGTGCATAACCGTGCAACCCTACCACAACTATGACAATAAACATTTTTTGTGATCTTGTTTTTTTGTGTGTGTGCTCTGATGCAAGCTGTTATGGAAGAAAACTATTTTAATACCATGCTCTATATTCAGGAGGACACACTCACAAAGTCACATAACCTATGGACTACTTGTAAAAAGAAAAGACCATGAAGAGTAAAATATGTTCCCTTTCTGCCGATGAATGGATTCATAGAATCCAGAGTTTCACATGCAGACAAAAATCTGTGAATGCGTCTGCACAGAAACAAGTTATTAAGTGAAGAGGGCAAAAGCACCTTCGGGCTACTTGGGTCACAAAGGCTCATCCTCAAACCTAATTTGGCTTGGCAAACCTAATCGTTCAAAACTGATCGAATACAGAATCTGTCGGAGGCCTTTAACCGGTTTGCTGCGAGACAAGGGGGAAACAGGGATTAGCATTGTTATTTAAACCAGTGAAAAACTGTCTTGCAAACGCATTTAAGCAGAAGGCCATGGATTGCCTGTAGGGTTGAGCGCATGATACTGTTAAGGTGGCCATTATTGCCCCAGTGGAAAAACGCTCATGTTCTTTTGATGGTCAAGTGCTCTTCAGGGGAAAGCAGTCATAGCTCATCCTACACATAAACAATGGCTTGTAATTAAACATGTACAAACAAGGGCATATAGAGAGAAACCTTCATATATACGTGCCCTCTATGACACTGAGACACATCATGCCTGAAATCAAGTAAAGGGGAACGACATATAGTATTGAGGTCAGAGAGTATACGCAGTGAATATTAACTAGAGATGAAGAAGGACTACAGCAAAAGGGCAGGGTTAGAGGTGTCACCCTATTGGTTTTCTGTTAAACTTCAATATCCAAAGCAATTGACTGGAAACTTGATTTTTATTTACATTAAAGTCACAGTAAAGAGAACGTACTGTATAGAAACATATATTTTCTTAATCTGGATACCATATATTACAAGTCTCCAACTGTTAGCAATACAGTTTAGACAAAGCAAGTGTGTATTGATATTTTCATAAAGGGAATTTTGACAGCAGTGAAGTTTGCGTTTTCATATAGCTCAAAACAAGAGCAAAAAATTTGCCCCAAAGGGTTTTGAAATGCACAACACAGACCTTCAGTCCCTCTGGTAAAGCTTGTTGCTGCCAGTCTTCTTCACTCCTGAAACCTTCTCCTTTAAACTTCATGTAATCAATCATATTGTAATGTGAAGTAAAATTACATTAAATATCTGTTTATTCTTTTGAGTTGTGGAACAGTTGTTAGCCTAAGACCAGGAATTTATCTTGGGATCTTATCGTATTTGAAAAACAGCATGTCAATGGTGGCTATTTTTTTTTTAGCTTGCATTGCAATTAATGCAATAACTTATTATCAGATTCACATTAAATTTAAATTTAATCTGCCCAATTAAAGTCGGCATACAACCAGCGTGCGCAGAAAACTTCACGGTCAGCCCTCTGTCCTCTTGTGTGTGGGGGGAACAGCTGCTTGATCCATCATAAACAAAATGAGACAAAACAGGAAGTCATTTCTATCTTTTGTTTTGTTATCTGCCAGTTATTTAGTTTATCTGCCTTCCTTAACTTTTTTTTCCCACTGGGTGTGTTTGTCAGTAAAAGACTGGTGCATAAAAAACAACAAAAAAACCCATAATCTGAGCAAGTCAAAACTATAAGCCTGGAAGAAAAGTAAAGTGTCTGATACCATTTTTAAGTTGTTCATCTGACATCAGTCCGCTTATGGTCTGTGGCTTTCGTCTCATGCTGGAAGTGGGAAATAAATCTGTCTCTGTGTGCCTATCTCACCAGATAGCACTGATCTGTTTTATGTGTTTGTGTCACACAGTGACATCATAGAGAGTGGATAGCATTACTTTAACCAGGTGCACATGGACCCCATCCTCCAACCCAGCAGCAATGCATCAGTGATTGGCAACCATACAGAGGTGTGATAGGACGACTGGACTGTGGAGCAGATCGGCCAACCCCACCAGTCAGTCTATGTTCCAATCCTCATCTATGGTCACGAGTTCTGGGTAGTGGCCAAAGGAACTAGGTCATGGATACAAGCAGCTCAAATGATTTTCCTCCATGATGTGGCTCGGCACAGCCTTAGAGTCAGTGTGAGGACTGACAGACAGGAAATTAATGACACAATGTCACATAATGGACATGTGTGTGTCACAATAACCAATGTCATAACTGAATGTGTTCATCAATATTATGACATACACTATAATGCCAAAAGTATTCTGTCACCCATCCAAATAATTGAATTCAGGTGTCCAAAGTCATGTCCACATGTGCATAAAATCAGCATCTAGGCATGCAGACGGCTTCAACACCTGTGTCACCTGTGCAACAAGTCTAGTCGAGCCAGGGCTTCTCAACCATTGTTACACCTCACAAATATGCCTCTCGAAGAATGGTCAAAAATTCCCATAAATGCACTCCTAAACCTTGTCTTCTCAGAAGAGTTGAAGCCATTATAGCTGCAAAGGGTGGGCTGACACACCTGTGGATTAAGAATGGGATGTCACTCAAGTTCATATGTGCGTGAAAGCAGACAAGTGAATACTTTTGTTAATATAGTATTAACAAGTATTAAGTCGTCAACAGATACATTTTAAAATCCCTTGTTATAGGCTGTGCAGCAATCCGAAAGTTGGTATTAAATGGTAAAAACAGTCACTGTAGTGCTCTAATTCAGGACATTGTCATTTTGCTTTGCAGCTTACACAACACATACAATTTCAAAGTACCAGACAGGAAACAGGCTGAACATAAAACAGTTAACTGGAGGACACAACACACAACAGGTGGTCAGACAGACATGGTACTAATGGAACTGATTGTAGATCTAGTCAGAGAGGTGACGCTCAGTGGCCCTCAGGGAGCAGCCAGTGGGCCTGACCTTCCAATCTTACATAGAGCGCAGCTGTAATTACCTGTCACACTCTGAGCGTGTGGGTTTTGGAGGAAGGGGTGTGGTAGGAGACAACACTTGCACTTGACCCTATGTGCAACCCAACCCTCTGTTTGGCAAAAAATGACATGAGAAAGAAAAAAAAAAAAGCACCAGTGACATGCGTGTCTACCTGAGACCCTGACTCCCCTGGCCCTCTCCCTTTCTGGTTCCCAGTAATTACCTGTGGGCCTACTGAGGGGTGGGGACCACTGTGGGCTGCCAGCGAAGCACTCAGGGAGATGTGGGATTGATGCACACTCGGCGACCTCTCTGATTGGGGTTAACAACAGCCTCATTTGCATTAAGAGATGGGGCTTTCATTAGCTACACTAGCAAGATCTCAGGTGAAGAACACACATACCTGCACACATGAAACATTTAATCACACACAAACACACACGGTGAGGATATAGCATTTAACCTTTCAGACATAACGCTCTTTTTGCATGTTTCTGTGTTTCTGTCACGATAGCGGAACTTTTACGAGACCACACATTTTGAATCTTGACAGCTACACTGGTTACTGGTCAACAGTACATACATGGCACATATGATGAAAAAAGTAACTACCTCAAAATTGGTTCACAGGCTGAAGAACAAAAAGCATGTTTCTCTAAAACAGCACTAAATAACTATAGACTTTGGTTTGTACTTATTAGCCCATAACGTCAGATATGGAGTGCATCTATGTTTAGTTTGGCCAGGTGATCACCATCTATATATAAAAATACAGGAAGCCGCTAGTGCTACCTCTCAGCCTCCTATTAGGTGCACCTATGTTAAATGTGAAACTCCATCGTCACTGTGAGTTATATAAGAAAGCTTCCTCATTCACATACGTTTAAAAAAAAAAAAGATGAGCTTACTTCATCTTGTATTGGTTACCTTACAAGCATGGCAATGATCAAACAACTGCAGCTGTGATGACTTCTTTAAAAATCTGCTTCAAAGTAATAAAAAGTGTTGATTACTGATTAGATACTGTATATGATCAGCAATAAACGAGATAAATGGGCAACTCAAAACCCTATATATATTATCAGAGTGTATCAGCATGCCTACACCAACAAAGGCTGGCAAGTGAACATAAAAACTTCTTCTCTAAAGATCTGATGCAAAATAACACTGGAAAATAGGTAGGTGGGTTTTTCTGACGACATGAAACAGTGCACCGTGACCAGCAGTGTGTGTTGCTTCGTACACATTCAACACCCAAAAAGCAACACTGGAATTTATCTTAAATTTACTTTTTCACAACGCAATGGTCCAGGATCTGTAGAAGATTAAAAAAGTCAAAATGAGATTCTTGGAGAAGGTTTTGGCAATGGCATACTTAGCCATGTGCAGAATATTCCTCCATATCATCTCCCAGCACCACTTAGTAGAAGCAAATCCTGCAAGCACCCCTGAGACAAACAAGCCAGAACAAACTGTTGTTTTTTGTTTTTTTTACCTTCACCAGAATGGGCACTTGCAGGTTTTGTTCTGGCACCGAGACATTCTGGCAAAACTACAGTGCCCCATCTTGAACTGGAGCAGGTTTGATTTACCATGTTAAAAGTTTCTTCATAACACTAAGTGATACAAACATTTGCAAGCACAGAAATGCCATCACAGACAATATACAACCTATGACGACTCAGTGTATGTCAGAGGAAAACAGAGTCACGCTACAAAGCGGACGCTTCCTTCAGTGACACCTACAAATGCTCACACACACATAGTCACACACTCTGTCCTGCACTGTCATGTATAATTCAGCGTGTGGCCGGGTGGGCAGATGCCTCATCCCCAGGGGGTCCCATCATGCCTTCACTAGGATGAAACATTTAACAGCACAGGACAAAATGGAACACGCTCAATGAAGAAACAGGAAGGGTTTTGGAAGAACACAACATCACAATTGTAGTCATCACATTATTGCTTTATATACTTACATATCAGTCCTTTAAGCCTATTATTAGTAGTACAATAAATAGGGATGAAGTAAAAGTCTCAAAGCTGAGACTACTGCCATGAAAACTGACACACAAGCTAATATTTGAAGGCTTTATCTTTAATATTACTGCCCCTGAAATAGCAAATATTAGTCCAACATACTTGTAATATAATCAAAATGAAAAATTAACAGTTTGTAACCAGTGTCATCAGATCGTTCCACATACATTTAAATACAAGCAATATAGAAATGAAAAAAAAAATGGCAACAAACTCGGGGCCTTTCAAAATGATCACAATTAAGTATGAATGAAGTCATGTGGATGCTATCAATGAGTAAATCATAGTATGGGATATACAAGTGTTACAAGGCAGCTGAGGTTACAACTATGCTGTCAAAATTCTCACAGAAGTCTGGAGTAACGTGTGGAGCTCCGATACATTCTCAACCTGCTAAACATTTTCCCATCACTTGTTGGTTTAACAGAGATATGATCAACATGCTGAGACACAACACTGGATGGAGCAAAAGCCCAAAGAAAAGAAAGGCAAACGTGGTGCTGGTGCAAAAAAAGAGGCCACAGATTGCATCCTATTTGGGAGTTTTGTGTCATAAAACTTTAATTTCGTTTCATTTTATTTATTGTTTAGTGTCATTTTTAGTTGCAGGTTATGGTTTAAGCACCAAAAGGTACTGTGCGCATGTGTGGCTAGGCTTGCATTCAAATATGACCCTTCACAACATTAACCCTGTGCATGGAAAGCTGATAATTGAAAGTACCTTTTGAGTTTAAATGTGACTCCCAGGGTTCTCGTTTAGGTGGCAAGCTGGTAATTAGACTTCCAATTAACCCTAACCAAAAAAAAAAAAAAAGTATTTAAAACTGCCCTACTGATAAAATTTTAAACATACATTTGAATAACACCGGCTGAAGACTGCATTCAGAATCTTAATAGGAACACACTTTCACAGACACCCACTTAGAGAAATGTAAAGAAGGGCTGACTCAAACACAGCTTCTCGATACTTGGAGAAAACAAATAACCACTTGGCTGCACACACGCACGCACGCGCGCGCGCACACACACACACACACACACACACACACACACACAGAGTAGTGGGTCATTAAGTGAGTCGCAGCACAGCTGTAAAAGTGCTTTTATAGCAGCCTAAGTGAATATCGGTACGTAAACAATATGGCTGCATAATATCAATATCATGTTCCATATTCAGCGCATGATGGTACAAAGAAGAGGAAGCTGTGCGTGAATATGCGCGCGCATGTGTGTGTGTGTGTGAGAGAGAGTGTGTGTGAGTGTGTGTGTGTGTGTGAGAATGTGTGCCAGTGCTTGATGGAGCAAAGACGAAGAAGCTCTGTAAGTGTGAGCAGATGCTGATGCTTTGTGTGTGTGTGTGTCTGTGTCTGTGTGTGTGTGAGAGAACCTAAGCAGGCCTGGAGTGAGGCCAGGCGGCTGTAGACTGTGCATATTAATGTGTTATAACCTTGACACAGACGGTGCAGCTGATGCTGTAGAGGAGCCTCCTCTGATGACATCATATAAGAAGACAGGAACTCCTGCCTGATTTAACAAAGCGAGGCATGACTCCTTACAATACCTTCTATCTCCACCCCCCTCCCAACCCCCATATTCTAGCCGTTCCAATCTTTTCCTTTCCTTTAATGCAACACCCTCCTCCACCTCCATCAATTTCTCCTGTCCCTCATATTCTGCCATCTGTGTACCTCTCTACTGATTCATAATTCTTCTTGTCTTGAGTTTGTCAACCAACTCTTATCCCTCCCATCCCAACACCACCTACTCACACACATCATCAGCCCCATTCTCTTCTTTTCTACCCTGTCCTAATTTCCTCACACCTGCTGAACCATTAGCTAATACTAGCATTCTACTTTCTCCTCAGTAAATCTTCTGCTTTCCTTCTTGCACTTCTCTTCCTTTGATCCAAACTGTCCTCCTGACATTCCTTCACTCCCCATCCACATTTCTTTGCCTTTCATCCTTGTCTTCTCTCCTTTATTGTATCACTGTCATATCTTTCGCTCTTCATCACCTACTACCACTTACCTTCTAATTCTACCTTTAGTCTGACCTTATCCCCTCAAACCTCGAGTCCTCTGCATTAACCTTATCTTCTTCCACTTTCAGCCACCTCTATCATAACTTCTTAAACCCTTGTCTCCTATCAACTTATCCCTCCAAAGCATGCACACTCTCTGCCCTTCCCCCCTCATCTATACTATGCTACTATCCAGCTCACCTTCTTCTTGATCACGCTGCTGCTGTTTTTTAACTCTAACCCTCTTCCTCTTGTTTTGTCTTTTTCTTCTAATTTCATACAACTTCCTTTCTCTTCTCTCCATTTTTCACCCAACCCTCACCTCCTCTGCCTACTCGTATTTACCCTAACTGAACCAACTCTGCCCCTTTTATCTTCACCTTCATCTTTCAGCTTGTCCTCTTTTTTCTATTTCTTCATTTCTTTCAACTTTGCCCCCCTCACACCTTATTGCCCTCTCCTTTGCCCTTGTGGATCATTATCGTCATTCTCCTCCCATTTTCTCTCTCTCTCTCTCTCTCCCTCCTTTGTGACTGTATACAATTCTGGCTTCACTACTAAACTCTTTCTCTCCCTTTCGGTCTCACTGTGTTTCCATTCTCTCTCTCCCCCACCCCCCTTTTCTCTCTCTCTCTCTCTCCCTCTTTCAGCTCACTGCCAGGCTACCACAGCCCAAACTGTTCAGCTGCAACTGTTCCAAGCCCAATAATTACAGCTTGTCAGAAAGAATTAATTTTCTCATTTCTCATAAAGACGTGTAAAAAATTACCATGTTATTATAACGCTGCCACTCTCTTGAGGCACCAACGAAAACCAAATTTAATTTCGGAAATTCTTCCCTCGCACATTAAATTAAACACATAAATAAGAGTTTAGGAATTGGGGGGAGGTTGTCGGGCGGGGGAGCATATGTTCGTTAGGCCAGCCCCAGCTCTGGGTAATGGCCGTCGTAATGTTTTGATGGGCCCGGCTATTGGTAAGCACCAATACATTTGCATGATCACCGTCGCGGCAGGCAAGCGAGCTGCCAATTAGCTCTCGTACAGCTCTGGATAGTGCTGGGAGAGAGAGAGGGAGGACATGGGATCTGTTTGGCATAAGAAACACACAGCAAGATATGGAACAGAGCTTATTAACAAGCACGTATGGAGAAAAGCAGATTTACTGCAGGGAGATGCTCTAAGGGATGTGTGACTTTTCATGGAGGATCGTATCTGTTTAATATATGTTAAGGAAAGTAGGGCAAGGCTCGCTTCAGTGCTGATGGACTGAGATGCAATAAAATCAATTAAAAATAGATTGTCTTTAAATTTTAATGTCAAAATGATTTTGTTTTGTGGACATATTGAGCACCATTCTCAGTTAGTGGATAAAACACTGCATGTATATACTATACTGACCCTACTTCTGGCATGACCTATGACCTTAGTAAACACTTTCTTGGTTTTAGTTCTTATTTAAGGATGTTCATTTTGTAAACTGAGGTCCTATTTAGGTCAGAAAGAACCCTAAAGCAGGGTATGCCCTGACTTTACTGTGCTGAGGATACAGTGTCCCCTCAGTTTCTCAGTCGAACTAACCCCACAGCAGCTTCAGAAAAAAGCTCAGCTTGAGGCATCACAATGTTAAAAGTACACAAATTTAGGACTAAAAAATTTTTTAAAGGTATGTGCTCATAGATGGAAGCTAAGTTGTATTTTATTTGGGCTTACACTTTGCATTGCCACTGTTATTCACACCTTTTTTTTAGTCTTTTCCTCTCTCCTCCGCCCTTCCTTTCCATTTCACAAAGAAGTTTGTCTCTGTTATTTGTAGAGAAGGAGGTAGACGTTGTGTGCCTTCAGGGAGAGAGGCCTACATGTACGGATTCATGTGGGTTTTTAGCTCCCAAACTTGTGAACATTGCTGCTGCGTGACTCAGAGTGTTGTCCTGATACTTAGATTCATTCCTTCTACTGTTCACGCCAGGCCAAAACAACCCTCAGGCCAAATGTCCCAATACAGCAGGCACTGATGGTCACATAAGTGTAAGATATACAACTATACCATAAAAATCCCTGTATATAATTTACTTATGTACAGGAATGTTTCAGCGTTCCTACATCATACAGTAGATTGAAAGAAATACAAAAAAAAAATCAGTGACAGTAATGTATTTCTTTTGGTATCATTTGCCAAGATTATATCTCCATCTGGCTCATTATCCAGTTCATTAGAAGACTTCAACATGTCGTCACACATGTATGCTAGGCCAAAAGAGACAAAATACAAGGGAAACAAGCAAATGCAGGTGGTCACAGCTCCCTTCTGAGCCTTTCTGAGTTATTTCCCGGTGACAATTCACACACTGTTTGGTGCTTACAAAATGCAGAAGTCAAATAATAAAAGCGTGAAGTCAGACGTTAGAAAAGTGTGATCAAACTGATGTAGAACATCAACCCCTCTCAATCTGACGGGAAACTCCCACAATGACACAAACTCACCCAAGCACAGATGAACGAGGTGTCCTCTCCAACTCCCCAGCACAGTGAAGACAGGGACTTTCCCTGCCTGCAGCACGGCACGCATATACACACATTCCCAAGCGCACACACAGAGAAAAAGGTCACCCCTGGTTGGCACACACGGAGTAGGCAGAGTCATGGCTGATTTGACAAGGCCGCGACAAACGTTCATACAGCCATACAAATACACAGAGGAACACACGCGCACACACACACACACACACACACACACACACACACACACACACACACACACACACACACACGCCCACACATGGTGACAGGTGGTGGTCATTTATCAGGCAGACTATAATGAGAGCATTAATCCAAGCCACTGGAATGAGGTCAGAAATACCCTGAGTCACCAA
>VVHJ01024535.1:28079-43431 GCA_015107715.1 Tylochromis polylepis
GAACACACACGCACACACACACACACACACACACACACACACACACACACAGAGCATGGTCAGTGTAACCAGCGCCAGCTAAATCTCCTCAGCAAAGCAGCGATGGGTCTGCAATCTGTGATCGTGACACTGCCTTGACACACACTGTCTGGACTTCCACTCACACATAAACGCATGCAAACACACAAAGAGCAAGAAAACACTACCACGCTATCTTATGGTCATTTGTCTTGTATCTGGATTTGCTTTCACTGTCCTCTTCTGACTCCGGGCCCTGTGCACCATACAGTTCTATCCACTGTGACGTGTCCTGATATTTATAGAAATTCAAACAGTCAAATTTATTTCTTAAAATTTTGAGATGAGTAGTCAAAGTTCCAGAGATAGAGGCATATGAGTCTTAGGGCGTTTTTACACCTGCGATGTTAAGTCTATTTAAATCCAACACTGGTTTGATTTCCCCCTTGGTGCGGTTCATTTTATATTGTGAAGATGTGGCTTCTGGTTAACTTCTCATTAAAGACAAACTCCATGCTGTAACAAACTAGAACTTGTCAATCGTAAGCTAGGCCCACCTTAAAACAAACCCTGCTGTATATCACTTGGTGATCTGTTAGAAAGCTCTATTGCACTGGTTTGTGTCATGTTTCAGTTTCAGTCTATCATGTGGAGGATACTGAAGCACAATGGTGTGTATGGCAGGGCTGCAAGGAGAAAGCACTGTTCTCTGAAGAGAGCGCTTCCCATCTGCACATGGGTGAGTCAGAAGAAGGTTTGAACAGTGTTTCTTGGATAGATGAGATTAAAACAGAACATTTTTGTTTACATGAGAATGGTTATATATGGAGCAAGAAAAAAATGCATTACACTATGAAAAATGTATCCCAATTATGAAACATGGTGGTAGTGGTATCGTGGCTTTGACCTTTTTTGCTGCATCTGAGCAAATATGGCTTGTCATCACCGATGAAGCAATAAAACTATCCAATTCTAAAATCACCAGGACATCTGTTCTGTCAGTGATGTAAATGATAGGAAAAGGTAGGTCATACACAACAACAACACAAAGCACACAAGTTGTCCTACCAAAAAATGGTCCAAGAACAATGACGATAATGTAATCCATCAGAAATAACTGAAAAGAGCCTGAAGTGAGCAGCGAATATGAGGAAACCCACACAGACCTCAGACCTGAAGCTGTTCTGAGTATGGCAAACTCTTCAGTGCTCACCCACAGAAGGTTCACCAGGCACCATAAACATGTAACTGCAGTCACTGCTGCACATGGGATCAACTCAGACACTAAAAGAAAAATTTCAAATGCTTTTTCTCTTCACTGATATGCAATGGATCATTTTCCTGCCGTCAATATTTTCATTGTATTTCATTTTTTTTTAAACCTCACTTTAGAAATTTATTAAAGTTTCAGGTCATATTATTATGCAGAAATCTGGAAAATAATAGAGGGTTCACAGTTTTTTTTCCCATAACTGTATGCCTTATGTAGACTAAAGCTCTGGACTAATTGATACAGACTCAGAAAACATGACCATATCTGGAAAATATGAGTTAAAAAGTATACCACTCTTAACAGGAAAAAAGGCCCTTACCAGTTACTTGATCAGCAATATGAAGAAAAAAAAAATATCCAGAAGTAATCAGCGGCTCTGTCCACTTATCCCCTTCAAACCTGGACACAAGGAAGAAAATAATAAAATAAACTTATTGTATGACTATCCTGTGGTACATTAAAAAAAATAAAATCAAAGAGGGTGAAACTGAGAAAGGAAGATATATCAGTAGAAAACTCACAAATAAATATTTTCAAAAGTGTGTAAAAGAAAAAAAGTTTGACCATTTGACTTTTTCGGCTTTTTGACATTTCTCCCATTGAAGGCACATGTATGGTGAAGTAAACTGCAGCCATACTGACTCCAGTGGCCGTCAAACTTTCCAGCACACAAGGCTTTTATGTGACAAATTGCTTGGACTCATAACGTGAGAAGTAAAACTGATAGTTTACAGAATAAAGACACAGAAAGTTAGAGGAAGGAGGAGAACGAAAAAAGCTGAAGGCGACAGTCAATAATTCTATCTTAAAGAACCTTTCCTTCTTTCCTTCCTACTCCCTTTCCTCTGCCTGACCCTCCCCCCTTTGCTCCCTACATTCTTCTTACCCTCGCCCCTTCATACCAGAATTCTTACATCTATAAATATCAACAAGAGAGTCTATAGAACTACATACACACATACTGTAAACACACACACCAGTCTAAACCAATGAGCACAGTGGCGTATTGTGCCAGCAGAGCCAATACACACTTCCATGGCCATTACTCCCCATGGAAACAGGCGAGCGTGTTCGCACACACATGTGATGTTGACGTTGTACCCGCACAGTGGCTGCCTTAGACAATAAGCTATTTCAGGGCCAAATCGCTGACAAAAATCCATTTTTCCACCCCACTAAAAAAGATCAGGAATGAGGGAGGGAGAAAGAGCAGGATAGAGAGAAAAGCTGAAATCAAATAAACAGTGGCGTACATCTCTCTTAAGCTGGATTTATCTCTGTATTTTGTCATCATTCTAATTTATTCCCCAACCTGCTTACAATTACCGCCTTTTCAAAACTCATATTGCTGGCTTGTTGTTGTTCTAAGAGAGATTGCGTGGTAGCTGCAAATGAATGAGCGGGGGACTTGCATAAGGTGGAAAAGCTCCTAGTGTACTTTTGTAGATTATCCACTTGATACAGATTCATTTTCTCTCTCTCTTGTCACAGTTTTCTAAAGGAAGCGATGTAGGACAAACATGCACACAAAACACACACACAAATGTACGCATAGATACAAACACACACAGTACTGTAGAGGAAGGGAGTGGGCTCATCATCTTTAGTTGTGATTACAACACTTGGCAAGCTCTCCCCTGCCTGTTTGCCTGCCTATTGCCTTACAAATGGATTAGTAAACCCTGTTCCATTTGTGTGTGTAGCTTCTCTGAGATTTAGGCTGACTTACAAATAACACCAATCAGATTTGGGAGCAGCCGTTGTGTAGTCTTTTCTGGGTGAATATTGAGCGATATGATTTTTGGGACAACACTGGAAAAACCTTAGGACTGTGTGTACTTGTACATGAACGCGTGTGTTGAGAAGATTTTTTACATGTCTCGTAATAAGAAAGTCTGCCTTCAACTTTTGGAGTCAGTCAGTCAGCAGTTAATCCCTGGGAGGCCTGCTCGCTCATCCCCAGTTTGCATGTAATATAAAGGAGGACAACTCCGATCTGAGAAAGAGAGGAAAAGCAGACAGGGCTTCAAATGTACACGATCTACAGAGCAGAACTGTTCAGTTCATTGTGAAAAATGACTGATGAAAAAGACAGAAAAGCTTTTGAGAAAACAACTGTTTGTGATTTGTACATTGTTTGTGGATCCCAAATTTGAAGATAGAACAAATGCTCTTCTAAAAGCTGCATGCGCCCCGACATCTCAGTGTACATGGTAAATGGACTGCATTTATATAGCACTTTTCTAGTCATACTGGCCACTCAAAGTACTTTACACGCCGTGTAACTGCTTCTGTGTGTGAATGTGTGAGGTACTTTAAGAGAGGAAGGTTACAGCAAAAATAGTACGCAAGAAGCACCAAACAAAGGAACAGTCGATCAGCATGCATTTGGCCCCATTTCTATGGAGAGAAATTTGCCTCAGAAGTGTTACGAATGCGTACAATATGATTCACAAGCATAAATTAAGATTTACAAATGTGTGCAATCATTTGTGTGTAACTTTTGAGGACTCACAAATGTGTGCTCCAAGTCACACACAAATATGAAGCAATTTGACCACACGTAAAACTATTTTTCAAATGCATACATCCAAACCTGAATAAGTAGTGATTATTTATGCACAACTTATTAATTTCAGCTTCACGAATCGGATCGTTTACTCTTTCAAAAACCTTTCAGTGCATACAAATGTCTAAAAATACATGTAACATCCCTCTCGCTCACTTACAAAACCTTAAATGCATCTGCACCAATCGTCTGACACGCATAGATCACGTCGCATGCCCACGTGGGGTTTTGAGACAAATTTGAACAGATCCACAAATGTAAGCTAAGTTCATGTTCCAGTGTAAAACTGGGACATCTCGGCTTCCTAGGCATCCACACTGCTTCTAAACACATTTGTGAAAGAAGAAGTCACTCTCAGAAGCTCAGTAATTTCCAGCGTGGTACCATGATAGGATGCCACCTGTGCAACAAGTCCAGCCGTGAAATTTCCTCCCTACTAAATATTCCACAATCAACTGTTAGTGGTATTAAAACAAAGTGGAAATGATTGGGATTAACAGCAACTCAGGCTCGAAGTGGTAGACCACATAAAATCACAGAGTGGGGGTCTGTGGATGCTGAGGCGAATGGTGCGCAGAGGTCACCAACTCGCTGCAGTCAGTCGATACAGACCTCCAAACTTGACATGGCCTTCAGATTAGCTCAAGAACAGTGCACAGAGAGTTACTGGAATGGGTTTCCATGGCTGAGCAGTTGCATCCAAGCTTTACATTACCAAGCGCACTGCAGAGTGTCAGATGCAGTGGTGTAAAGCACACCGACACTGGACTGTAGACTAGTGGAGATGTGTTCCCTGGAGTGACGAATCATGCTTCTCTGTCTTGCAATCCGATGGATGAGTCTGAGTTTGGCAGTTGCCAGGACAACGGTATTTGTCTGATTTGGCAAGTGTTACGTTTGATGGAGGGGGGATTATGGTGTGGGGTTGTTTTTCAGGAGTTGCGCTCAGCTCCTTAGCTCCAGTGAAAGGAATTCTGAATGCTTCAGCATACCAGGACATTTTTGACAATTTCATCCTCCCAACTTTGTGGAAACAGTTTGTGGATAACCACTTCCTGTGCCAACAGGACTGCGAGCCAGGCCTTCTCATCTAACATTAGTGTATGACCTCACTAATACGCTTCTGGAAGAATGGTCCAAAATTCCCATGAACTCCTGAACTCCCACTCCTAAACCTTGTGGAAAGTGTTCCCCAAAGAGCTAAGTGGCAATATAGTGGACTACCTCAAAAGCTGAGGAGGGTAGTTGGAAAAGTAATAATCAAATTTACAGTTTCTAGTCATCTATAAAGCAGCTTGGCCCATCAGTTTAACTTTTCAGTTTACCTTCATTATTGCCCAATTGTTTCTCTGATCTAATAGCATCTAATTTTTTTTTTTTTCCCCTGAAGGGAAACAAAACATCTCACTAGAAATTTCTGGATAAATCATTTCGAAACTGAGTCAGGATTAACTGCAACTCTTGCTGACCTTCAGTTGTGAAGGAATTCACAAGCTGTGCAACTATCAAAATACAAGTATTTCTAAAATAACACGTGAAGTAACCAAAATACAGTATCTGGAGTTTGGAGTCATACCACAAATGTGGAAAATTTGTATCATAAAATTGGCTGCACAGACATGCTAAATTAGATTTTTATAGCACGGGGTCATGACTCGAATGCCTAAAATTTGGTAAGACTAATAATCTTAGAGAGGATACAAAAGTTATGATGGGAAAAACTGAAGAAATCAGGAATGCCCCATATCTACAATTTGATTACAAATGTAGTCACACTATGGGGGAAGAACAAAATATTCTGTACTTGTAAATCTTAAAACTTATGGGAAGGGTGAAAGTTATTGACTGTGAAAAACAAAATGATAATAGTGTTTACTTATGCAAAACTGGTTTGTAAATCCATCCATTCATCTTCTTCCGCTTATTCGAAGCCCAGACCTCCCTCTCCCCAGCCACCTCCTCCAGCTTGTCCGGGGGAACGCAAAGGCGTTCCCAGGCCAGCCGAGAGATATAAAATCTCCGGCGTGTCCTGGGTCTGCCCCTGGGCCTCCTCCTGGTGGGACATGCCCGGAACACGTCACCCAGGAGGCACACAGGAGGCATCCTTGTCAGATGCCCGAACCACCTCAACTGGCTCCTTTTGATGTGGAGGAGCAGCAGCTCTACTCTGAGCCCCTCCCAGATGGCCAAACTTCTCACCCTCTCCTCTCTCTTAGAGATGGGGCCTGGTTCTTATCTTAATGACCTTGTAGTACCATACCACCCCACTGAAAGTCAGCAGTAAAGGTGGAAACACAGGGAAAGATGTTATTAGTGAAGCATCTTTTGGTCGGTCCCCATTTACAGTTACAGGCACAAAGATTTGGAACGCTGCCTCAAAGCTTTTTTTAACTGTGTTATCTTATATTTATATATTGTGTCTGCAGAACAGCTGCATACATGCAGTGATTTCATTTTTGTTTGACTACATCAATATTAATATGTATAATTTTGTAAAAATAAATACTAACACAGACTGCAGTTCATGTATTATATCGAGCTTTTCTAAACAGGTAAAAGAAAAACAGAAAATAGTTTTTTGGCTGAGCATATTTTTCAGCATGAAAATGATCAAATTAGAATAATTCTAAAGAGCAGACCCACGGCTTTCATTCACCATTTCTTTATTGTTTGCACACATTAATATTACAGTATATCACCATTTATATCATACATGTATAAGACTGAGATCCACAACATATCAAAAGAGTATGGAAAAATAAAAAGGAGTTAAGAAAGTAAGGTCACTAAGTAAAAATAAATCAGCCTGGAAACCAATGAATTTCTCTCATAGAGAAATTTTGTTCACTGTCACCATGACAACAGTTACAGTACAAAGATCCATAGATTAGAGAGGCTGTAATGGATCAGCAGAGTTGAGAAGAAACGGCATCACAGGAATGGAATACAGGAAAAACGTATAGTTGAAATGACAGCTTTACAGTCGGAGAAGAAAATGAAGCACGGCGTTTTTATTCATCTCGCTCAACCGTAGTGAATTTACAAACGGTGACTTTGAGCTACGTCATCTTAAAACCTGGAAATAAAACTAAACTGAGGAGTTTTGTGAGACTTTATTTCAGCTCGGTTTACACTTGAAACTCAGATCGTGAGCATTCATTCAGGATTTAAGCTCGATTGTGTTATGAAGACAAATTCTCAAGCCTGCCGTCACCATTACAGCTGAGCTGCTCTCAACAAATTCAGGAGTTTGGGTGGGGCCAACACTGAGCCCTTTGTGTTTCCTGCACTTGTTTCACAGGCTGCTCTGAACACTTACACACACCAGAGATTTGTTGAACGCACCCCGTCTTATTTTAATCTATGGCAGAATGATCACACTGGCACTTAGATGGCTAATCACATGACCACTTGGGGAAAGCAAATAAGGCACGAGCACACACACACACACACACACACACACACACACACACACACAGACACACGAGCACACACAGAGTTGTTAGAGTATTTAAAAAGTGCATCTCCACTAGCTTTTGTGATTCAGAGAAACTGCTTGGCTTGCTCTTTTTTGTTTTTCACAGATACTTTGAACAGATTTAAGATGACTCACAATCTAACAGGAAAATCTGTCTCACTACGTCACGTCATTAAAAATATAACTGGAGATGCTACCACCACTTGACAACATTCACACACACACAGACCTCACCTGCAGTTCCAGCAGTGAAACACATCTGCACTGTTACACACAGACACGCATCCACATCACTGTGGCATTAGAACAGGTAAACACTTGGAATTTTTTTTGTCGTCGTTTTTGCCCTCAGCTTCAGTCAAAGTGAAATTCTGAATTTTTTGGTGCTTTTCAGTCACGTCATTATAGAAACTAAGAATTATAGGAACACCACAACACTAATATTTACCCACTGACAAGTTCGTCGCAATGAATCTCAAAGACATCTAGTTGAATAGCATGTTTTGGCTCAGAGTCTTTAGAAACTGGCTGACTAAAGGAAAGAGACAACTCATCTGTGTCAAATGTCAAAGATAACTACTGCAGCTCAAAATGGTGCTGACTGCTGTAATCGTGGCATAGACTGTGAAGCTGTGGATGGCACAACATGACAAGTTCTTTAAACTAAGACTCTGGAAACAGAATGAGGATTCTAAAACTGAGACATGCAGAAATAATGTTCTTCTTGGGAATTACAGGTGATTATTACATGAAAGGACACGAGCAATGATAAATATAAGGCTTAGCCTGACTTCTTGGATAATGCAGCAGGAAGCTTAAGGCCTCTGTGATCCAATTATGGCCACAAAGTTCTCATTAAGCCACAGAAATTAAAACCCTCATTAAGGAACGATGTAGCTGTGCTGGTGCACTGGAGGCTGTGAAAGCAGTGAAACCTTCAACCAGCAAAGCCATACCGACCAAATCCCCACAGTGTCTGCGCTTCCCTACTGAACCATAAGATAAATGAGAACAGACTGAAGCTTTTGGGAGGCAATACAGCTGCACCTGGGAACCTCTGCGAGAGCCCACAGTCACCTGTGTGCATCCAGTCCCTGTAGGTGGGAAGCGGCAGCGCTCAAAAAGCCGAGGAGGGGAGCGTGCTGCTGTTCACCCACCAGGAGACTCCCACGTCTCGCTCTTTTAAACAAACAGAACTTTCATGGCTGCGTGCTTCTCTGACAAACTGTGTCCCGCTCCAACAATCAGACCAATCAACTACCGTTCATGCTGGCTGCACTCTGTAAGGGACTGATTCATCTTTGGGTTTAGGAAGCACTAAATCATTTCAAAGCAATTCACGTTTTCCTCCATCAGTACGGGTGAGAGATTAAAAGAGCTGATTCTGATTGGTTATACTCCATGTAATGTTACGCTGCATCTCCTGCTGCATTCTCCTCACAGGCCTGCTTCTAAATACCTGCAGTGACTAAAAGAAAACGTAATAGCTAAAGGGAATACTGCCTTGTGATTGGCCAAAGGGTGTGCTTTAATCCTAGACAGCTCTGATATAATGCATCATCAGTCTACATTAATACTCAACAAACAAATGGATGAACAACACTCAAGTGACAGCTAGCCAGGAGCCATGGTGTATGCCCTCTCAGGGATGTGCAATCAGAAACGTGTACGCACTCAGCAGCACACGCCACAGCACTGCAGCACAAAAACCGGCGCGCAACTTGGACAAACTCGTGTAATTCAAAGCCTGAAACGGTATACAGCAACTAATGATAGAAGTAAAATTCACAACAGTATCGAGTACTTCTACTTAATCATATTTGGGATACATGTGAGACAATCACAAGTGCAGACACCCAAAATCATTCACTATGTACACTGAAGTGATGCCACTAGAAATGACAGCCAGAATGAAAATAAATGAATCCATTACTGTCCAACTTAAATTACTACATGGATATTACTTTTACTGCATAATGACTGTGTGAGCACACATCAAATCTGCTCACACAATCAGTAACACAGAGAGTGTACACCAACACCAGAGACGCCGGCCTAGTTCACAAACCCCTGTGTGGGAGTCCACAACATGTACACAGGTGCTACATGATGACGCACCAACCAACCTTCTCCCTCTGAACAGAAGTCCCTGTAAATGAAAAACAACAACAGTGGCCACTCCAAGGAGTGCAGTCAGATCTACACACTGTCAGGATGGACTCTGGTTACCTGTCACTAAACCCGCAAAGTGCCGATTGTGAAGCTCAGCTAACGCACAAACACTGTCATTCAGCACAGCAGCAGACTTTTGTTGTGTGCCGTTTACCCGCGACCACTTACTACAGTGACAGCAGAATTTAGTCACACTGTCGTCTCCACAGTAGGAAACACAATTTCACTACTATTAGTAAGGATTAAAGTCACATATAAAAGGAAAAAAGATTCAGCTCCAGCATGCACAGCTGTGGTTGGTATCTGCGCACTCCAAGTACAGCATTTCATAGATTGTCCACAAAGTTTGGTACCAAGTTCACCAGTTTGAAGTTAACCTGAGTCACACCTCCACTCTCCTCATCAATCCTCTCTTCAGTTCAGAATCTAAAGGTAACACAGGTGAAACACTGTTTTGGCACACACACAGAAAACAACACATCACACGTATGAATGAGAAAGGGGAGGTCTACGACCAGCTGCTACTGACACAGATAAAAGATGATAACCAGCCACCGTGTTGAAGCGGGGCAGACACTGCTGAGATATGAACACATGCAGGTAGGAATGAGTCCATGGAGGCCTGGATGGAGCAACTGGGGGTGGTGGTGATACACAAAAGAAGCACATGACAGACCTGCAGGAAATGACTAACCCTGCATTCACACGCAGTCCAACATAGTGATTTCAAATTTATGAGAGCTTTTATGTCCCCCTCCCCCAGTGGTACAGGTCTTTATAGTGCGCTGGCCCGATAACCGCATTAAACTATTTCACGCCATCGTTCAGATTCATATTGTGCTCACAGAGACTGTTGGAAGCACTACACTGATTTAAAGGACAGAAAAACATCCTATTAGAAATGGAGCTCATTTTCGTGTCTGTACTCGTGACATGCGTTTGTGAGAAACTGACTTTGTGATGTGTTTTGTGACTCTGGGAGCTAACACGACTCACAGTGGAGACTTTACATTTCTAACAGAACACAAACTGGATTCTGGTATATTCATGACAGAGTGGGTGTGGCGACAGCCCATCAGGGGCCTATCAGGGCCATGCCACATCTAATCTTCTTCCCAGCTACATTTCATGTTGTGTTATACATGAACAGCAGAAGAAAAGGCTCAAATTTAGTAGTACAATTCACTGCTGTAATAAAACTGGGGCTCTGGATCTTTCTTGTTTATTAGCTGTCGTATTTTGTAGTGTTTTTTGTTATTATTATTATTGTTATTATTATTACTTGCCTGAGCTCTAACATGTGTGCTGTTTCCACTCGTTTTCGTGCTTGGAGTCAAATGGAAATGCCAGAAAGTGGCAGACATGATAACAAGACACTGCTAATAAGCCACTCAGAACGACTGGTGACACAAATGACATGCAACTTGGTCCACTGAATCTTTTTAAATGTGTGTGTGGTATGTAAGGGACAATCAGTCAGACCTGTCTCGTCTGAGTGCTCTTGGTACAGAAGTACTGTGATGATGCTCCTAAGGAAAGCTAAAGGCTAAATGCTGCAGGGAAAGGAGAGTCTCAACGGTGTTTCACACTGGCAGAGAGAGCTCAGAGCGCAGGGCTGGGGATTAGGCAAACACCAGATGCTGCTGGTCCAGCAGGGTTCTAGTGAAGTTATTGATTGGTCCAATGGCGCTGAGTGACATGGCATTGTCCTGGCCCCAGAGCAGATTAGGACCAAAGACCACAGCCAGGTTACTGTTGGTCATCTTATTCACCTCACTGCTGGCTGATACCTAAACAAACAAAAACACACACACACACACACACACACAGAGGATGCTGTTGGTAACAGACAGATATGATATTTTTAAAAAGTGATCAATGCGATGTGCAGGCTGTCAGCTATACCTGTGCCAGAAATGTGATGAGATATCGCAGCGATGCATAGTTTTCCTCTGGCAATGACTCTACCAGTGTCTTCATTACGGTCACCTGACTGTCACTGGACACAGCTGGAACAAACACAGTCATCAGGGTGAACCAGAGCTCACTTTATATTCACTGCAATTCTGCACATCCATGCAAAGAGCGGTCACATTAGAGCTCCTCTCAGTTTGTACGTCACACCGTCAGCTTTGAAAAGTTACAGCACTGCTGAGACACAGACTGTGTTCATCTCATGGAGGGTGCGGGGTTCTGAAGCCATCTGATGGACGATTCTCCTCTACCCATACTTACAGGCAAAGTTGACAATGTCATTGTAGAGCTGATAGGTAAGCAGAGGCTCGGGGAGTTCCCTCAGGAATGCTTTCAGGATGACAGCAGCCAGATGCACATCTTCCATCTCTCTGAAGTTCACTGTCGCACCTGCAAACACGAGTTCGATGAGAACAGAAGAAAAGAATTCCTTTCAAGAGACTTTCTTATGCTTATACTTAACAACTGTAACTAACCCTATCCCTGCTCTAACATGTAAGAAACCACAAACACCTGCAGCCTACCGGATGGTGTTTACAGAACAATCCATACAATAAATTGGAGGCTCATAACCGATGTCACACGGGTCGTGGAGGGGACTCTGAATTCCTCTGTCACAAATCTATAGCAGTGAATTTCAGCTTCACAGGGTGGTCAGAGAGGTCTGGCTCATACCTGAGTTGTACCTGAACAGGACCTCCTTCACCAGAGTCACGTTGGCAGATCGTCTGAAGATGCCCTCAATCTCCAAGCCTGATGCACACAGAGCCACACAGACATCACTAGGCACAGCCCGAGTCCGCATTAGAGCACAGCACAGGTATAAAGTGAGAGTCACTTGTGTGTGTGTGTGTGTGTGTGTGTGTGTGTGCGTGCGCGCAGGCAGCAGGCTTTAATTACAGTGATGTGAGCCAGTAAAAGCACACATGAGGCAGCTGTCTCTGCTCTGTGTAGACACAGAAAGAACTCCAGCGACAGTTCGCTTGTTTGTTACCTTGCTCTGAGAGGAAGCCAATGGTGTCTCTCATCACCACAGGAACTGGATCGCCATCTGGATCCCTCTGTCTGAGCCTGACACACACACACACACACACACACACACTAAAACAACAAGCCTGGACCAAGTAAGCAAAATACCATTTAAAGGTCTTTTTTTTTCTTTATCTGAAGCTTCTCTCACAGTGCCGTGTCTCTCTCCTTTAATGTCTATAACTACAGATAGCACAGAACCAGCAACTTACAGCTTTAGTGGCACACCGAACACCTGGCTGGGAGGAGGAGGGCTGTGAGGAGGAGACATGGGAGGCTGTGTGGTGGGTTTCAGAGATGCTCTTAATTTGTTGTCATACCTAGCACAGAGACAATGGGAGATTTTTAAAATAACACAGGCTTTCACTATTTGTGCCTGAAGGAGGAAAGAAATGGTTTAGTTGAAAATCACAGACTGGAAGTCCATTAGCAGGACAGAAGAGTAAGGGGCAGCAGTGAATAAACACTAGCAACAACTGCATCAGTTGCACCTTTTAAAATGCATTCTGTATGAGCAGAACAACCACAGGAAGCACTCTGAAATCAAATGAAAACATTCACAGTACGCAGTGCAGGGAGCGTTTCCAAAGAAGATGGACCGCTGCGTAAAACGCACATAGAACAGGATGCAATGATGAGCAGACTGCTTAAACCTAACTGAAAACAATATGTGGAAACTGAGATTTTTTTATTGTTTTCAGAAAAACAAAATGCATGCTCACTTTAAATTTAGAAAGGCAAGATGGAGAGGGATTCAACATCGTGCATGAAAACGTTTTAATTTAAAAATTCTGCTGGTAAGATCAGTAAAACCCAAGTGACCGGGCTGTAAGTGCACGTTCCAGAAAATGCAGCACTCTCTGGCCACCAGCTCATTTAGCATGGAACAAAAGCAGTCGGCACACAGCTGGAGAGCCAGCACCTGCGACAGTATGGGCTACATCAATGTGCACTGCACGGCTTATTTGGATTGTGTGAAGCCACTTGTAAGGTTACATAATATACTCCTACACACTCCAGTAAGATAACACCGTCCCACTTCCTGCGTTTGTTCCAACATGCGACTCTCGAGCAGTTCAAACACTTTCAACACTACAACTGGCCTCTTCACCTCTCATGATAATAAGAAGGAGGCTGCATTAACCTTCAGTGAAACATGTTGCTGGCATCACATTCAATGAGGAGACTTGATAAATAAAAGGCACACATCCGAAGCTTGGCAGGAACACTTACTCTCTGACACGAGAAGGAATGACCAGCTGATCGCACTTGACCACATCCTCCAGCTCACTCAGATAGCTCACATAGTTGATCTTCCTGCCAAACTTAAAACTGAGAGAGCGAGAGAGAGAAAACTCAAGTGGCTGAACTTGAGCAGCAATGATGATGGTTCAGCCTTTTCCTCCTGATTTTATAACCATGAAAACAGAAATGTAAGAAAGTGAAAGTAGCAAATAGCACAAATAGCGTGTACCTCTGGTTTGGTCTGAATATTTAAAGAAGTCTAACTTTTCTAGTTTGTGCGCTTCTTGGAACGCTTCACACGCCGAGGAAAACTGCAACAAGCGATTAACTGATGAATTATGATTCCCTCAAAATGACCAGCTATCTACTTTTTTCCCCATTTTTGCTTTTGAACATAGGTACTTAAGGTTAAGGTTAGTCTTAAGGTTAGTGTTAGGATCAATGCAGAGGGCTCAGTATCACACTGTTTAATCAACGACTTATACATGCAAATGTTTCTACTGGATGGTGAGAATAAAGCTTACAGATAAAGTTAAGCGAATGGTTTTTATTTCCAGCTGCACGCTCTGTCACACGGCCATGTCGGTATAGCTCAACTACAAGATGATGTGTACAATATGAAGTGCCTCGAGGCAACTGTTGTTGTGATTTGGTGCTATATACAGTCAGGTCCATAAATATTGGGACAGCAACACAATTCTAACATTTTTGGCTCTATACACCACCACAATGGATTCCAAATGAAACGAACAAGACGTGCTTTAACTCCAGACTGTCAGCTTTTATTTGAGGGTATTTACATCCAAATCAGGTGAACGGTGTAGGAATTACATTAGTTTGCAAATGTACCTCCCACTTCTTAAGGGACCAAAAGTAATGGGACAGAATAAACCATAAATCAAACATTCATTTTTCAATACTTGGTTGCAAATCCTTTGCAGTCAATCACAGCCTGAAGTCTGGAACACATAGACATCACCAGACGCTGGGTTTCATCCCTGGTGATGCTCTGCCAGGCCTCTACTGCAACAGTCTTCAGTTCCTGCTTGTTCTTGGGGCATTTTCCCTTCAGTTTTGTCTTCAGCAAGTGAAATGCATGCTCAATCGGATTCAGGTCAGGTGATTGACTTGGCCATTGCAAAACAGTCCACTTCTTTCCCTTCATAAACTCTTTGGTTGCTTTTGCAGTATGCTTTGGGTCGTTGTCCATCTGCACTGTGAGCGCCGTCCAATGAGTTTTGAAGCATTTGTCTGAATATGAGCAGATAATATTGCCCGAAACACTTCAGAATTCATCGTGCTGCTTTTGTCAGCAGTCACATCATCAATAAACACAAGAGAACCAGTTCCACTGGCAGCCATACATGCCCACGCCATGACACTTCCACCACAATGCTTCACTGATGAGGTGGTATGCTTAGGATCATGAGCAGTTCCTTTCCTTCTCCATACTCTTCTCTTCCCATCACTCTGGTACAAGTTGATCTTGGTCTCGTCTGTCCATAGAATGTTGTTCCAGAACTGTGACGGCTTTTTTAGATGTCGTTTGGCAAACTCTAATCTGGCCTTCCTGTTTTTGGGGCTGGTTTACATC